>OZ005656.1:224430878-224623378 GCA_963930645.1 Salticus scenicus | reverse complement strand
TTTTAAACGAAAATTATTAACATTTTTAGATAGATTGACAAAACACCTTTGAAACAATATACTGCAATCGGAATACAAATGTCTTTAATATCTAATGAAATATGATCATTTTTATGAAAAACGCATTGACTGAGCATGTGCGAAAGCTAGAAAAAAACTATTGCGTAGGTCGAAAGCTAGATATATTGGGCAACTTTTGTCAAAAGTTCATTTGTATAGAGTAAAAATTGAGCATAATGTCTGCAATAGAACTAACTGGATTTTGTGTATTTTCCAAGAGTTGAAATTTCATAAGGGATTTTTTTAATGTCGTGTAGTTAATTTGAAGACCCAATTATTTCAACTAATTTCCAATTTTTTTTTTTTTTTTTTTTTTTGAGAAAACTAATCTCACATATCTTAGTAAATAAGCGAGGATTTGTTAAAGTTACAAGATTATAAGGAGTTTTTAACAAAAAATTATAGTGGTTGGAGCGTGGTTAAAAAAATTGTATCTTCATATTAATTCCGACAATTTGCTTAATTTTTACTGTATTAAAATGCACTTTTCACAAAAGTTGCTAGTATATCTTGCTTTTAACCTATGCAATAAATATTTTTCTACCTTTTGCACATGCGCAGTGAAAACGTGTTTCATATAAATATACATATTTCATAAAGTACTTAAGATATTTTTGTTCCGATTGCAGTATATTGCTTTAAAAGGGACTTTTCCGTTTATCTGAAAGTGAGAATAATTTTCCCTTTAAACTCTGTATATTATAAATAATAAACGTTTTTTTTGGAGGGGGGTGGGTGTTTAAAATGAATGCTTAGATCTCGATTATTTAACAAGCTATCTTGACGCAAGTTCATCCTCAAAGTGCACTGGGTTTATAGCATATCCTAAAGTTACAAATATTTAAATTTTTTTTTAACGATACAAGGTGGTCATAAAATTTATTGATTTTGCTCATTCTTTTACCGGCCCCTAAATCTTGCCTTAAGCAATGTTCACTGAAAAACATGAGGAAGACGTAGTTCTTTAAATATAGAACATTTGAAAACGTTTCATTGTGAGATAAAGTTTTAAAATGAAAAAAAAAAAAAAAAAATCGCAAATCTTGCTAAACTTTTGAGCAGGAGTGCATAATGTGATAAAACATATATTTATTAAAAAAATTAAAATAAAGCTGAAAAATAAACATTGTAAGTACTGATTCAAACTAACATCACCATTACAATACACTAAGAAAAAATATATACCTTCTTCATCTAGATTGAAAAAATGGTCATTTTCTAAATTCTTAAACAAGAAATATAGATTTCGGAGCTATGCGCATGAGGCGCACCAATAAAGTGAACAGACGAAATGGTCGAGAATTTCTAATCTACACATTTCTAGATGGTGAAACAATATTCTGAATATTCTGAATCTTTTGTACTACGAGAAATTCTCGCTTGATTTTCTAGAATTGGGTCATAAACCAAGATTATAACTTCTGAAACCCGCCTCTTGTATTCACTTTATTTGGAGATATTTTCAAATAGGTTTGTCCTTGATAGCATAGGCAAACGCTCAAGAATTCTAATAGAGGTCTCTAGAATTCGCTTTCGATGGGGATTAGAAATTGTTTTATAAGAAATTTATAAGGATGACATGGAACTATTTTTTCTAGAGCCACAATTTGTATTCTAGATGTCAGTTGTAGAATTTTTTCTCAGTGTATTGGCGTGCCTTATACTCATAGCTTGCAAATCTATATTTCTAGTTCAGGGATTTAGAAAAGGACCACCAATTCGTTCTAGATGAAAGCGGTATGATTTTTTCCCCTCAAGGTACGTATGGATTTTTAAAATTTATATAACTGTCTTTAAATTTAAACGATATCCAAAAAAAAAAAAAAAAAAAAAAAAATACACGCATATATTTCTTATTCTGATGACAGTATAAAAGCGTCTTAGCTTAAAAATGCTGCTTCCAGATATTTACTTTATCATTTTTGAAAACCTAAAAGATATATACTGTGTGTGGTTTTGACATATAATTAAAAATATTTCAGAGACTTTTGTTTTCAAATATAAAGAAGTAAATTGAGCGTTAAATCTTTTTTTTTTTTTTTTTTAAGGTATTTTTATTCTTTCAATTTGAATGCCTAAAAAAATAAATAAACTATGTACATATATTTTTTTTATGTATATAAAATAGTCAGAAAATATATAAAAAATGTGAAATATCAATATCATCCTTTTAAAGATATTTATGGCGTATTCTGATTTCTTTCTTTATATATATATATATATATATATATATAAATGGCGGTTTATATAGTCTAATTTCTTTGAAAATGGGTTTAATGTGATAAGTATAATGCTGAAATTTGTTTATAAGAAAAATTTAATCGATATACGTAAAAAGTTTTTTATTACTCTGAGGACAGTATAAAAACGTCTTAGATTAAAAATGCTGCTTCCAGATATTTACTTTATCATTTTTGAAAATCTAAAAGAATGTATAATGTGTGTGGTTTTGACATATAATTAAAAATATTGCAGATACTTTTATTTTCGGATATAAAAAAGTAAATTGAGCGTTAAATCTTTTTTTTTTTTTTTTTTTTTAAGATACTTTCATTGTTTCCATTTACATGTCTAAAAAAATTCTGCAAATATGTTTTTTGTTATTTAAAACAGTCACAAAATATATAAAAAATGTGAAATATCAATATCGGCCTTTTAAATATATTTATGGCGTATTTTGATTTCCTTATTTTTTCCCCCCATAAATGGCAGTTTATTCAGTCTAAATGCTTCGAAAATCTGTTTAATGAGATGAGTATAATGCTAAAATTCATTTACAAAAAAAATCAATATTCTAACTCGATTTTTTTTTTTTTTTTTTTTTTTTTTTTACAAAAAAAAAAAAAAAAAAAAAAAAAAAATGATTTTTTCTAATTCTAAATCAATGTAATTTTAAGTTAAATATGAAAGATAAACTTTAGTCTGGAAAAGTGAATGTCACAATTTATTTAATATTTTAAGTAGCATGTTTAAAAATATAACACATAATATTACTACAATGTAGTTCTGAACTTAAAAGACTTATTTTACAGAAATAAAAATAAAACTTAAATGTTGTATAGTTCTAAAAGTATTTAAGCATAAAAGGTATCCATTATTTTATTTTTTCGTTAATAAAAAATTAAAGATTTTTATTGCAGTCTGTAATTTTTACCATGTTTTATTAACTTCTATTCTTGTTTGTTAGTTTGTTTGTCCGGTTCAAATCTTGCAATCTATTTTTAGCTAATTTCCCTACTAGCTATTGAAACATTTGAAACTTTCACAGTAGCTCAGAACCCGGTGACAACACAATACTTCGAAGACCGATTTTCGAAATTTTTATTAGTTTTCTTAAAATTAATTAAATTATGAAAATAAAAAAACTCAAACTCCTAATAGCGTTAAAATAGCCATTGAAATATTAGCTATAATTTAATTGCCAAAAAAAAAAAAAAAAAAAAAAAAAATTACGAGTTCATTTTCTTTCGACATAAAAGTAAATACATTTAATTAAACGTGAACATTACAAAAATTATTAAGAGCTCTATGATTCACCAGAAAATTAAAAACATGGTATATATATCTATATCTATCTATCTATCTATCTATCTATCTATATATATATATATATAAAATCTTATAATTGTTTTAATGCATTATAAATTATATATATCTCCTGCATGGACAAAAATAGATTTTCTGGGTTATAGCAACACTTTCAGGTAACGTAAAAGAGACACAAGTTTAATTAATGACCTAATATAAAGTGTTTTGAGCTTTTTCCGCTTTAATTACGGAAATTGCAATCTTCATTCCTTTACGAAACGAGATTTCTTTATGTCATTCAATGATAGAATTCACATTCCAACACTTCCTTGGCGTTTCGTTAAAATCTAATTTGACATGAGTTTTGTACGGAAATTATTTAATTCCAAAAATTTCAAAAGAATTTGTCTGAACGAATCTAGTACTAAAAATACGAAACTTACATTGTCTTACCATGTAATTCATTTTATGAGTTTACATTATCCAAAAAGCATAAAATATTTTATGTAATTCAATAGTACATACTTTTAAATATTAAAATATAAATTATTTCATTTAAAATAAATACTTTAGCATAATTCAATAACTATTGAGTCTTTGCATAAATTCGTGCGTTTTTTTATTGCTTCATTTCATAAAAATACATCAAATCAAATAACAACTTTTAATCAAAATACACTCCATTACTTTCTACAACCTTCGCCCATTTTTCGGGTAATAAATGTATACCTCGGCGATAGAAGCTCTCGTCTTTGGAGGCAATTAAATGGTCCGCGTCCGCACGAAATTTTGCAACGACCTAATATATTTACTTAAACATATTAATAAATTTAACAAGCAAACTATGCAAATAGATAACGGTTTAAAGCTGAATTATTGTTCTCTTCATAATTTAATATAAATTTATTTTAATCTATAAAGAGAAAGTAATTTGTGCGCATTTTAAATCAGAATAAATTTTGATTTTTGAATAGGAAAAATATGGGCATTAAAACCCATGAAGCTGAAATAAGTTACACAAATGCTAAAGGAATTAAGTACCAAAATGTAAAAAAAAAAAAAAAAAAATCTAAAACATTGCACGTTAACAGAAATCATGATTAATTTTAAGAGTACTGAAACTTGTATTTATTATTATTATTATTATGGTAAGTTTGAAACATATATGGTATTAGGAAATATAAATGCAAATTTTGTATGGAAAAGGCAAGTTCTGTGAGACATCCACCATCTCCGCCTCTCTCTCTCTTCTACTACACACATGCGCACTTATGCATTTACCCACCCAACCATCCACATAAATACTGTTGGCAGTGAAATTACTGAAGCGCTATCTATAATACCTACTTAAAAAGTGTGCACCTAATACTGTTTTATTAAATAAATATTTGTCGAGTCACAACCTTCGTCTTTTGCCGTTTATAAATAAGTAATTTGATAATGAAAATTAGCGACCAACCTGAAAAAAAAGCAATATAAAAAGCGCGGATGCGTGCTTCAATAACTTTGCTGCCAACTGCGTGCACACACACACACACAAACACACATATTATATATATATATATATATATATAATTTTGAAAATATGTAGAGACTTGAAGACAAGTGGGCGTGATCAACAAGAAGAAAAATCGTTAAAAAATCAAAGAAATAACGAATTAAAGTAACGAAGAACAATTGTAAAAACAACAATACATGTGAAAAACACCCTTTTGCTTCTTCTTCAGTGGGTGGGAGCAGCAGAACAACCAATAAAATAAACTGAAAAAGGCCTAATAGGTTTCGGAAACATGGCGAAACTAGCATACTCCCAACAAAAATCTACGAAATTCTAAAACAATATTAAATTCTGGTAAATTATATATAACAATATCAAGGTTTCATAAAAGCAACATAAGTAAATTAATTTAAAAGTCCATAACTAAATCAATTTAATAATCCAAAAATTGCAAAGTCGACGTTTGTGATAAGAATAATTTAATAAAAGGGTATGCTAGATTGTCATATTCCCACCCAGACCTGAAAGGCAAAAATATATTGTAATGAAATGAAATATATTGAACTTACTGCATTGTAGAAATAGGTTTTTAAAGAGAAAGTAGCAAATTCACATGTAGTGGCTCAATACTGGCACTGTCTTGTCCGATGTTCCAATATCATAGTCCAAACTCTCCGAGTCTCTTAGTACCAAGTAGCTGCAGTCCGACAGAAGGCGTTCCACAAGTTGGACTTTGGCCATGAGTCTTCATCAGCAAGCACCACCAGACACCAAGTACCGTAAGTGAAGAAACCTTACCGCAGCTATCACATGTAGTGATTTTTTCACATGTAGTGTTGTTTTGACAATTGTTCTTCGTTACTTTAATTCGTTATTTCTTTATTTTTATTAGCGATTTTTCTTCTTGTTGACCACGCCCACTTATCCGCCCACTTGTCTTCAAGTCTCTACATATTTTCAAAATTATATATTTTTGCATAATTTATTACTGCCTTTGGCGTTTTTTTTATACAAGTACACTTTTATTAATAAGTAATTAATATATATATATATATATATATATATATATAACCTTTTCAAACATTGCAGAAGATGAATCCAAGTATCACATGAAAAACTAGAAAAAAATAAACATTTCTAAAAAAAAAAAAAAAAAATTCTTTAAGCATCTTTTTAATGAAGGCAAACAACATCAATACATTTTCAACGGCTCAGGTTAAATGTTGCATGAAAATTAGGTGTTATTTATGATATACTGTATGAAATTTCCAAAACATTTATAGTACAGAGGGCTCGATAACACCTAAAATCGCGTGCATATAATTTCTAACTCAATCTTAAAAAATAAAACATAAAGTCAAACATACTTTTAAAAAATACTTAACGTTATCTATCTATCTACCTACCTTTCTGAAGGCTATGATTTAGACTGATAGATATGAAAAATATTTCTGAAGGCTTTGTATAAAAAATCACTATTTTTAAATATATTAACTTTTATGGAAAATCGGCGTGTAACTGAAATTTCTGTCCTACATTCCATGAGAACATTTCACAATATTAAAATATTCTTAATATATTTTAATATGATTCATTAGGTCTTCAGATAAATATAGAAAAAAAAGTGCTGTTAAATTATAATATTTAGATATGAAAATCATTAAAATCATGTAAAAACTAAACTCATGTAACTATTGTTTCAGTCTAAAATTACGTATGATCTATGGAATACGAAAATACTACCCAGATGAATTGCGCCCAATTGAAACTGAGACTTTTCTTTTTTCTTTTTTTTTTTTTTTTTTTTTTTATAAATCTTTTATATCAAAAAACTTACAGCACTGTCATAAATTATCACCCCAAACAATTAATAAAAAATTTGTAAACTTCAGCAAAACACCTGATATCTGATTTTTCAGGGCTTTTGGAGTGTGCTTACATGATATTAATATTTTATTTATTCTTATTTATGTTATAGTGCAGGTAATTTACTACTTTATAATAATTATTAATTTATTGCTTAGATGTAATCTAAATCTTTCATGTCATGTATGTTTTTTTCTTTATTTTATGATTTATTTTAAGATTATTATTTTATTTCATGTTTGGTAGACACGTGTAAAAGATTTAAGAATGCACTGAATCTCACATCAGCATTTAATCTTGTCTAAATATTTACAAGGAAAACTTTTGTGAATCTTTACGTTAGATATTGATCACAAAACATTGCAAGAAGTTTATTTCTTCATAAAATTGACTGTTTTATTTGAAGTGGTCTAGGAAACAGAATACCGTAAACATTGACTTTCATACATTGTGACTTTCTTCTGTATGCATATGAAGAAAGTAATGTCACTTTTTGTGTTTCCGGCACAAAACAATGCACAAATGTTCTTAAAATATATTGATAAAGCGTGTTAACTGTTATAATAAAAACGGAAGTAGAAATTTCAAACTAATTGGTGTGAAATATATAAATAATGATAATAAACTTAATAATAAAAGTAATAATAAATAAATAAAAAATAAAATAAATTTTGAATTTTCACATGTTTTTAATACAATAGCTTAAAATAAATTTTAATATTTTTGATACTGACACCTTTAAATGCACATCTGTGCAAAAATTCATATCTATAAGACAGTAATTTCAAAGAAGATTTACCAGTGTCCGAAAGTCTCTTAAAACCAAAATATATATCTTCTTTTCTTTTATGATTATATAATGCATCTTATTAAACCTTTTACTAAAAGAAAGTAAATTGAATTTATCGAATGCACAGAAACTAATCAAATGTCTTTGGAAACAATCTAAACGATGCAAGAAACGAATTACGTAAATGTATACCAATTAGTTTGAGCACAGAACTACTTTATTCTAAACAGAGAATGCGACGCACAATGACAAGACAAATCTAAACAATTTTGATGTTCCTTTTTTTTTTTTTTTTGCTAACGAACTGATGCTTCATTTAATTTTTACAGATAAGAAATTAGTGTGAATATTCTTTTATATAATTTGGTTGTTAAAAGTGTTTGGAAACGTATAACGTAATATTGATTTACACACAAAATGAAAGAAAATAAATGTGGTACATAAATAATTTAAACATATATGGTATTAGGAAATATAAATGCAAATTTTGTATGGAAAAGGCAAGTTCTGTGAGACATCCACCATCTCCGCCTCTCTCTCTCTTCTACCACACACATGCGCACTTATGCATTTACCCACCCAACCATCCACATAAATACTGTTGGCAGTGAAATTACTGAAGCGCTATCTATAATACCTACTTAAAAAGTGTGCACCTAATACTGTTTTATAAAATAAATATTTGTCGAGTCACAACCTTCGTCTTTTGCCGTTTATAAATAAGTAATTTGATAATGAAAATTAGCGACCAACCTGAAAAAAAAAGCAATATAAAAAGCGCGGATGCGTGCTTCAATAACTTTGCTGCGAACTGCGTGCACACACACACACACACACACACACACACACACACACACACGCACACACACATATTATATATATATATATAATTTTGAAAATATGTAGAGACTTGAAGACAAGTGGGCGTGATCAACAAGAAGAAAAATCGTTAATAAAAACAAAGAAATAACGAATTAAAGTAACGAAGAACAATTGTAAAAACAACAATACATGTAAAAAACACCCTTTCGCTTCTTCTTCAGTGGGTGGGAGCAGCAGAACAACCAATAAAATAAACTGAAAAAGGCCTAATAGGTTTCGAAAACATGACGAAACTAGCATACTCCCAACAAAAATCTACGAAATTCTAAAACAATATTAAATTCTGGTAAATTATATATAACAATATCAAGGTTTCATAAAAGCAACATAAGTAAATTAATTTAAAAGTCCATACCTAAATCAATTTAATAATCCAAAAAATGCAAAGTCGACGTTTGTGATAAGAATAATTTAATAAAAGGGTATGCTAGATTGTCATATAAGGCGTTCCACAAGTTGGACTTTGGCCATGAGTCTTCATCAGCAAGCACCACCAGACACCAAGTACCGTAAGTGAAGAAACCTTACCGCAGCTATCACATGTAGTGATTTTTTCACATGTAGTGTTGTTTTGACAATTGTTCTTCGTTACTTTAATTCGTTATTTCTTTATTTTTATTAGCGATTTTTCTTCTTGTTGACCACGCCCACTTATCCGCCCACTTGTCTTCAAGTCTCTACATATTTTCAAAATTATATATTTTTGCATAATTTTTAGTACTGCCTTTGGCGTCTTTTTTATACAAGTACACTTTTATTAATAAGTAATTAATATATATATATATATATATATATATTATTATTATTATGAAAACCTTTTCAAACATTGCAGAAGATGAATCCAAGTATCATGAAAAACTAGAAAAAAATAAACATTTCTAAAAAAACTAGTATGTTGTGGCCACCACAAGACTTTCTTCTATATTTTCCTATATACATATTCAATCAGTAACAATATTTAAAAAAAAAAAAATTACGATTTTTTTTTTTTTTTGGTAAAAGTAATAAATATTCAAACAGTAACAATATTTAAAAAAAAAAAAATACGATTTTTTTTCTAAGTTTTTTTTTTTTGTTAAAAGTAAAAAAAAATCGATAACTTTGTTTTAAATTATCACAGATTTATAGTTCAACCATTCGTTTAAAAGGTATTGACGAGATCTTTCGAAAGATACCCATCTTGAAAATTTACCCCCCCGGGGGGAACTTTCCCCCCAGGGGGGGAACCGGTTCCCCCACATGCACAAAATTGTTTTCGTAGTTAACTACTGCTATTATCAATAATTCATATTAATTTTACAATCACAAGTTTAAAATAACGCTCATTATGTACATTTATACAAAATTTTGTCCTATATTGCCATGTTAAAAATTTAGAAAAAATGCGATCACAGCGCCACCTGTTGAGCTACTGATCCCTAAATGTAATCAGCAACAGTTTATGTCGGGGACCAACTAAATACCAAGTTTGGTTAAGTTTCGTTTAAAAAAAAAAAAAAAAAAAAAAAAAAAAAAAAAGATTTTTTTTTCCGTTTTTTTTTTTTTTGTTAAAAGTAAAAAAATCGATAACTTTGTTTCAATTTGTCACAGATTTATAGTTCAACCATTCGTTTTAAAGGTATTGAGAAGATCTTTCGAAAGATACCCATCTTGAAAATTTACCCCCCCGGGGGGTACTTCCCCTCCAGGGGTGGAACCAGTGCCCCCACATGCACAAAATTTTTTTCGTTGTTAACTACTACTATTATCAATAATTCATATTAATTTTACAATCACAAGTTTAAAATAACGCTCATTATGTACATTTATACGAAATTTTGTCCTATGCTGCCATGTTAAAAGTTTACATAAAATGCGATCACAGCGCCATCTGCTGGGCGATTGATCCCAAAATCTAATCAGACCCTTTCCATGTCAGGGTCCAACTATACACCAAGTTTGGTTCTATTTCATTCATCGGTTCGTGAGATACGGTGTAACATACGAAATTTTGCGATCACAGCGCCACCTGCTGGACGATTGATCCCCAAATCTAATCAGCACCATGCCCCGTCAGGTTCCAAATATATACCAAGTTTGGTTGAATTTCAATTATTGGTTCGTGAGATACGGTGAAAAATACGAAAATTTGTCCTATACTGCTATGTTAAAAATTTACATAATATGCGATCACAGCGCCACCTGAAGGGCTATTGATCCCCAAATCTAATCAGCACAATGCCCCGCCAGGGTCCAACTATATACCAAGTTTAGTTGAATTTCATTCATTGGTTCGTGAGATATGGTGAAAAAACTAAACCACAGACAGACAGACAGACACACAGACAGACATACACACAGACAGACATTTTTTTAAAACTATCAATTCGTGTTCAGGACATCCCAAAACGTGTAGATCCGTCAAAAAACGGAGGTCGAAAATTTTCGCGAATCCAATACTTTCTCTATATTACATATAGAAGAAAGTAAAAAAAAAAAAAAAAAAAAAAAAATCTTTAAGCATCTTTTTAATGAAGGCAAACAACATCACAATACATTTTCAACGGCTCAGGTTAAATGTTGCATGAAAATTAGGTGTTATTTATGATATACTGTATGAAATTTGCAAAACATTTATAGTACAGAGGGCTCGATAACACCTAAAATCGCGTGCATATAATTTCTAACTCAATCTTAAAAAATAAAACATAAAGTCAAACATATTTTTAAAAAACACTTAACGTTATCTATCTATCTATCTATCTATCTATCTCTCTCTCTCTCTCTCTCTCTCTATATATATATATATATATATATATATATATATATATATATATATATATAGGTATACAAATGCATTGATAGTTTACTTGTCATTAGAATGTTTCATATGCATAATAGATTAGACTGATATATATATTAAAAATAATATATCTGAAGGCTTTGTGTAAAAAAAAAAATACTATTTTTAAATATATTAACTTTTATAGAAAATCGGCGTTTAACAGGAGTTTATATCCTAGTTTCCATGAGAATCTTTCACAATATTAAAATAAACTTAATATATTTTAATATGGTGCATGAGAACTTCACATAAATAAAGAAAAAAAAATGCTGGTAAATTATAATAATTAGATTATTTGAAAATCATTAGGAACATGTAAAAACTAAACTCATGTAACTACTGTTTCAGTCTAAAATCATCTATGATCGATGAAATACGAAAATACTACCTAGATGAATTGCGCGCAATTGAAAGTGCGGATTGTCCGTTTTTTTTAATCCATTTTTAATAGCAGAAAACTTGCAGCACTGTCATAAATTACCACCCCAAACAATTAACAAATAATTTGTAAACTTCAGCAAAACACCTGATATCTGATTTTTCAGGGCTTTTGGTGTGTGCTTACATGATATTAATATTTTATTTATTCTTATTTATGTTATAGTGCAGGTAATTTACTACTTTATAATTAATATTAATTTATTGCTTAGATGTAATATAAATCTTTCTTGCCATGTATGTTTTTTTCTTTATTTTATGATTTATTTTAAGATTATTATTTTATTTCATATTTGGTAGACACGTGTAAAAGATTTAAGAATGCACTGAATCTCACATCAGCATTTAATCTTGTCTAAATATTTACAAGGAAAACTTTTGTGAATCTTTACGTTAGATATTGATCACAAAACATTGCAAGAAGTTTATTTCTTCATAAAATTGACTGTTTTATTTGAAGTGGTCTAGGAAACAGAATACCGTAAACATTGACTTTCATACATTGTGACTTTCTTCTGTATGCATATGAAGAAAGTAATGTCACTTTTTGTGTTTCCGGCACAAAATAATGCACAAATGTTCTTAAAATATATTGATAAAGCGTGTTAACTGTTATAATAAAAACTGAAGTAGAAATTTCAAACTAATTGGTGTGAAACATATAAATAATGATAATAAACTTAATAATAAATGTAATAATAAATAAATAAAAAATAAAATAAATTTTGAATTTTCATATGTTTTTAATACAATAGCTTAAAATAAATTTTAATATTTTTGATACTGACACCTTTAAATGCACATCTGTGCAAAAATTCATATCTATAAGACAGTAATTTCAAAGAAGATTTACCAGTGTCCGAAAGTCTCTTAAAACCAAAATATATATCTTCTTTTCTTTTATGGTTATATAATGCATCTTATTAAACCTTTTACTAAAAGAAAGTAAATTGAATTTATCGAATGCACAGAAACTAATCAAATGTCTTTGGAAACAATCTAAACGATGCAAGAAACGAATTACGTAAATGTATACCAATTAGTTTGAGCACAGAACTACTTTATTCTAAACAGAGAATGCGACGCACAATGACAAGACAAATCTAAACAATTTTGATGTTCCTTTTTTTTTTTTGCTAACGAACTGATGCTTCATTTAATTTTTACAGATAAGAAATTAGTGTGAATATTCTTTTATATAATTTGGTTGTTAAAAGTGTTTGGAAACGTATAACGTAATATTGATTTACACACAAAATGAAAGAAAATAAATGTGGTACATAAATAATTTAAAAGAAAAAAAATACGTTATAGTTATTATTCTAAAAGATTAAAAATATTTTTTTTTTTTGCAAAAAAGGAAGTAATTTAATCTTAATTCTTTTCTTATAATTATTATTCTAAATGATTATACTACTAATTAACACTTACTGCATAAAATTTAAACATCCTGAATACAAAAAGGGCTAGTAAAAATCGAAAATAATAGATCTAATTAAAAGAAAAAAATAATAATATGGATATTACGTATCACGATATTTGTAAACCGTTTTGAATACAGATTTATTAATAATGAAACAAAACAAAATAAAATAAAATAATAAAAGCGTTGTAAATAATTCATGTTACAAACAAGATTTACTAAAACACTGTCAGGAATTTCCTCTTACATTTGGTTCCAACCACTTTTGCCATAAACTAGAATGTACACGTCTACTTTTACTCTAGTTTCTATGACGAAATAGACTCGTCTTCAGAAACTTAAGCCAAACACGTGCAATCTCAGTCATCAAATATACCCAAAGGTTTTTATAAGTAAATTAAAAATAACGATAATAATAAAAAACAAACAAAAAAATAAAAAAATAAACACATAAAAGAAAATACTGTTTGCTTTTAATTTCTTTCTTTCATCTTTCAACTTTCATCTTTTTTCTGTTCTTTCTGTTTTTTTTTTTTTTTTTTTATTAATTTTAAAATCTATTTAACATATTTAATACCTAATAACTACATTTTTCTTTTATAACAAATCTTTATTTTGGAAAAAGAAAATCCATTTATATGTACCACAATTTTTAATCTGTTAATTATAGAGATTTTAAATAAAATTTTTAACTTATCTATTAAGTTATAAATATACTTCTCATAAAAACAAAATGTTGGAATTCAAACTACCTTATTTTCTAAACATCTGCTTTTATGCAGTTTTGAATATTTCTCAAGAAAAGTTTAATTTTTCCTACCATTAGTTTCTTAATGTTTCAAAATATTCCGAAGTAGAGAAAGCAATTTAAACGCTTGTAAAAAAGCAAAGTGTCTTACAAGTTTCCTTCAGATTTTCCAAGAGATGTTCTTAAAATTAAACGATCATTGTAAGCTGTTTTTAAAGTTAAATGTACTGCATCTTTTTGGATACAAATATATGTTGTTTTCATTATGAAAGGTTTGTTATGTTTTAACATAGCAGTATTATTATGATGCGTAACGTTCTAAAAAAATAAATGTCTATATGTCATGTTATTGGAAATGTACATTGTATAGGTAAAATGGCTACACATTATATGTTTAAACATTTTTATAATCAATTCAAACAAATGTTTATGAGAATAGTTTTGTGCTTTGTTAGATTGTAATATGTGGTTTTTAAAGTAAATTTTATCATATCAGAATAAATATATTTATTTCAGCAAATATGATTAATAAAGAAATCATATCTAATAATTGTCTCTATTAGGGTTTTAACTGGATTTTACTAAAATAAATAATTGTACTTGTTTATAAACATAAAAAACAGTCCATTTTTTTATGTATGTATATACACCCTCCATTCCAAAAGAAACCGAACTTTGAAAAAAAAAATAGTACCACTAGTGCCATCTGTTGTAATATTTTACCGGTACATGGCGTAGTCCCTCATTGACAACTGGTATAAATTTCATGACATTTGGATGCATGCCATCAAAAGTTATTGCGTTTCAAATGTCAGTGTGTTTTGTACATCGGTCGGAAAATGAGTTTCAAACAAAGAGCTGCAATTGATTTTTGTGTTAAACTTGGTAAAACTTTTACTGAAACGCACCAAATGCTACAAAATGCATATGGTGATGATTGTCTATCTCGTACGCAAGTTTACGAGTGGTTCGGGCGATTCAAATAGGGTAGAGAGACGCTGGATGATGACGAAAGATCAGGCCGTCCCAGAACCGGATTATCGGAAGAAAACATCGAAAAAGTTCGTGGATTCATCAAAAATAATAAAAAATCGTCGGTGAAAGTTATTGAAAGGGAATTAGGCATTCCTCAAACAACCGCATAACGCATTTTGACCGAAGTTTTGGGCCTTAAGAAGGTTAATTCGCGGTTTGTACCACACAAACTCACCGAAGACCAATAAGTTGATCGAATTGAGCATTGCAAAGACATCGTTAAAAGTGCTCGGAAGGATCGAAACTTCTTGAAATCGATTGTAACTGGTGACGAGACGTGGTGTTTTGAATATGAGCCCGAAACAAAGCGGCAAAGTGCTGAATGGAGAGCGTCGGATGAAGGAACACCCAAAAAAAGTCGCTTGGTGAAGTCAAAAGTTAAGGTTATGCTGATTTGTTTTTACGATTCAAAAGGAATTATCCACAAAGAATTTGTTCAACCCGGCCAGACAGTCACTGGAGAGTTTTACTTCGGCGTCATGAAGCGTTTGCTGGCAAGAATTCGTCGTATTCGGCCAGAATATCGACAAATCGGCAGTTGGACTCTTTTGCGCGATAATGCACCATCACATCGTTCGCGACTTGTAACTGAATATTTGGTCAAAAATCACATTATTCCTTTGCATCATTCGCCCTATTCACCAGATCTCGCTCCGTGCGATTTTTATCTGTTCCCTAAACTGCATTTGGCGATGAAAGGAAAGTGGCACGCATCGATTGAAGCCATTGAGAAGGCGACGACCGACGTGCCAATAAAGGACATGGAGAAGTCGTTTGACAACTTGTTGGAGCGTGCAAATTTGTGTATCGATGCAGAAGGGGAATACATTGATTAATAAAAATGATTTGTTCCAAAATGTACATTGTTTTTTTTGTTTTTTTTTAAAGTTCGGTTTCTTTTGGAATGGAGGGTGTATATATCTATCTATATATATATATATATATATATATTATATTATATATTAAGTCTAAGTATGTAGAAATGCACAATCTTTTACAGACTTACTTTTAAATTTTAAGAATCAGAGAGCTTTGATTTTTCGTGACATTTGTGTCACAATATCATTATGCATTTATTCAGAAAATAAATGATTAAGATATTTATAATTAAAACGTATTAATAGTCAATTATTCTTTGAAAAAAAAAAAAAAAAAGACTTATTTCAAATTCTTTTTTTCAATGTCTTCTTTCACATGATCCTGCACTGAATACCTTGTTCATACTTGCCAACCACCCCAATAATAACCGTACAGTTGTTAACGCCCCCTGAAAAAACGCCCCTTTTCTCACACCACTATATTTTTAGAGTAATTCTCTCCAAATGTTGTTACGATTAAATAAAACTAAAGTTACTCAAAAAAAAAAAAAAAAAAAAAAAAAAAAGGTGTGAAAAAAAAGGCGGGTACTAAAAATTGCACGGTTCATAATGAGATGGTTGGCAAGTATGCTTGTTCAATGAAATCCTTGTTACAAGTTTTGCAGTCTTTTCTGAAAAGTATATTGTGTTAAAACAGCAAGTGAATAAGCTTTAAATATACTCTGTAGGTTTATATTATGTCAAGTAGATGGCAGATTTACTCTATTGATGATATAAAAAAAAAAAAAAAAAATATGTGTGTATTAGTACAGATCAGTATTTCCGAGGATTTTTATTCTTTGGATGGCAATTACCTAAATAACAAATGTATAAGAATTCACATACTGATCGATGATTTCATCGCAATGACTTAGATTTCTCACAGCTCCTAAACTGAACGCATTCAAAAATCATAAGCAAACATAGTCTTTCCAGCAAATAGCAGGATTCACCAATCTGCTTTGAGGAAAACTGTCAACAATCTGCAATTTATGTGGGTTCTTTATTTCCATCATATCGAAAGATGGCAAAAATAACATTAAGAAACAAACCTAGTCCCGTTTGTAAAAAAATCAGATTACCATCCATCTCTTGTCTGAGTGGCAGTACCTATAGATAAATTTCAATGAACACCAATTTATCTTTAGCTTAATAAATTCTACGCAACTAAACCCTGGAAGATCTCTGAACGTTCAAAAATAGTTATAAAGATTCTATGATTTTCTAATCTGAACGTTCTACAGATGTCTACATATCCTTCGTGAAGGCGTAAACATCACACACTAATATATCTTGAATACAAGCGTAATTTTTAGCTTTACTTCTAACACAGCATTGTAAAATCGTTTCATAAATACGACCTTAAAAGGATCTAAAAACGTGCTCTGTATGTTTTTTTTTTTTTTTTTTTTTTTTTGTGTGTGTGTGTGTGTATATTTAAAAGTATGATGGACTTAATTATTTTTTTTTTCTAAATTCAGGTTTTATACGCATAAAATTTTGCACAAAATGCATTGAAATATAACAATATCATGTATATTAAATGTTTAAAAGAGGTAATGTTGTACAAAAGGACTAAATTTACTGACATTTCCTTATTGTTAGTTAAATCTGGTAAATAATGGAATAATTTGCAGGTTTAGTTATATATAAGAATTGCTGATATTCATAACTTTTAAATGATTATAAAATTCAAACTTATTTTACAATAAAAGTTTACAATATTTATGGCATGTAACAAAGATCTTCTGTCTTAATTAATACTGTAATATTTTAAATAAAAATAATTTTATACGTATTTAATTTAGATACATTAAATATTACTAAAGCATAAACACGTTTTATTTATTATTCCTAATCTTGAGTAAAAATTGGGAATCAGAATAATATCATTACTTTAAATGACGAAAAAATATACTTTTATATAAGGTTATATCATTAAAGTAAGATATATGCTCAATATGTTTAATAAAATGCATTTTTATAAAATATTCATTTAAAACACATTGCAATGCTCAATAAATTAAGGTAACACAATATACCATACAAAATGAATCTTGTTAAATATGCTATTTAATTTTCTCACAGCTATTTAATTTTCTGGCAGCTGTTACTGAAAAAAAAAAAGTACTATTTCATACTACCATCAACATTGTTATACTTATTGATTTTTATATTGATTTAACTGTCTTTAAATAAAATAGATTGCCATAAAAAATATACATAGATATTATCTATTTTACTGGCAGTACAAAAATGATTTAGCTTAAAAATACTATCTTCAGATATTTACTTTATCATTTTTTGGAAAAAAAAGAAAAATATAATAAAAATTCCAAGAATTTATAAAGAATGTGGTTATGTTATATCATTAAAAATATTTCAGAGACTTTTGTTTATGAATATAAAGAAATAAAGTGAGCTTTAAATCATTTTTCATTAATACATTTTCCTTACTTCCACTCACATTTCCAAACAAAATAATAATAATAACAATGATGATAATAATAATAATAATGAAAAATAAAAACTGCATTTATTTATGAAAATGTCATAAAATATATACATTTTTTTTTTTTTTTTTTAATAAACTAAAGTTAATATAGTTCGAAGTCTACGAAGATATCTTTAATGACATAATACAAAATTTATTCTGATCATATACAAAATTAAATATAAAACTAAATATAAAATATATAATAAACTAAAAATATAAATGAAATTCCAGGGTAACCAAGGTAAATGTTCCATTATACCTGTGCTTCATTACTTACACAAGATAAGTACTAAAATATATTAATTAATTTGTTTGTTAGGTTTTAACGTCACACCAGTGCTACGGAATGGACAATTAGCGATGATCTGGGTCACACCAATAAACATTGCCCGGAGACATGCCATCACAATTGGATCCTCCATGGATGGGATGGCTCCTCCACTTCGGTGACTCCCAAGAGGTATGATTTGGATGGGAACATGGAAGAAATTGCGGCCACGAAGGATTATACGTGTACCAGCGATGATTAGTGCACACGACCGTCTTTTGAAGATTTGAGTATTGAATCCACAATCTTTGAAATACGAGCTTGGCGATCTACCCACCTGCACCACGGATGAGAATTTTCATTTGGTGCTCATTAAAAAAGTAAAACCAGTTCGAAGCTAGTTTAAACATCCAATGAAATTGATGGAATTAATTTGTTGTAGTAAAATGTTTGAATGAAAGATCAATCTGAAGTGCACGATATAGGCAACAGATGATTTTTATTGAGTTCTTTGAAAACGCCTGATTTATTGCAAGTGATAGGTTTTACAACCCGGATTATAATTAAATTACATTTGATTGCGAATAGGTTTTAAATATCTATTCTTATACAAAATATATTTTTACTTGCTTAATTTTTACAGTATTAAAATGCACCTTTCACAAAAGTTTCCAATATATCTTGCTTTCAACCTATGTAATAAATATTTTCGCACATGCGCAGTGAAACGTTTTTCATATAAATATACATATTTCATAATGTATTTAAGATATTTGTATTCCTATCGCAGTGTATTATTTTAAAATTGACTTTTCATTTTATTTGGAATTGAGAATAAATTTCTCTTAAAACTCTTTATTTATAAATAATAAACATGCTGATTTTAGATAAACATGATGAGTTTTAAAATGATTTTTTTATCTCGGTTATTTAGCATGATATCGTCGCACAATTTCATCCACAAATTGTACTGGATTTACTTTAACATATCCCAAAGTTACAGATAATTTATTTTATTTTACGATACAGAGTGATCACAAACATTATTTATTTTGCTCAATTTGTTACCGCCCCCCTAAATCTTGCCTTAAATCAATGTTCACAGAAAAACATGAGGAAGACGAGTTCTTGAAATATCCAATATATTAAAACGTTTCATTGAGAAATAAATTTATAAACTGAAAACAACTGATTGTTTGTAAATCTTGCTAAACTTTTGAGCAGGAGTGTATAATGTGATAAAACATATATTTATAAAAAAATAAAATAAAGTTAAAAAATATTTGTAAGTACATTGTAAGTACTGATTGAAACTAACTTTAACATTGTAATAGGTATTGGTTTCAATATATATAATAACTGTCTTTATATGTAATCGATATCCATATATATATATATATATATACGCATACATTTCTTACTCTAATGACAGTATAAAAACGTCTTAGCTTAAAAATGCTGCATCCAGATATTTACTTTTTCATTTTTGAAAATCTAAAAGAATTTATAATGTGTGTGGTTTTGACATATAATTAAAAATATTTCAGAGGCTTTTGTTTTCGAATATAAAGGAGTAAACTGAGCGTTAAATCATTTTTTCTTTCTTTCATTCTTTTTTTTTTTTTTTTTTTTTTTTTTTTTTTATGATACTTCCATTATTTACATTTTCATGTCTAAAAATGCCTGTGAATAAATATATTTTTTTATATAAAATTGTCACAAAATATATAAAAAATGTGAATTATACATATCGGGCTTTTAAAGATATTTAAAGCATATATTGATTTCTTTTCTTTTTTTTTTTTTTTTATTTCATAAATGACAGTTTATATAGTCTAAATTCTACAAACATATTATTAATGAGATGAGTATAATGATGAAATTCGTTTAAAAAAAAAAAAAAAAAAAAAAAAAAAAAATCGATATTCTAACTTGAATATTTTTCACAAATGAATAATTTTCTCTAATTCTAAACCAACACAATTTTAAGTGAAATATAAAAGATAAACTTCATCGCACATCAAAATCTCACCAAATATTCTATTGTAAAAATTATTTTCATTATAGCAGAAAAAAGAAAATTAACAATGCTAATTAAAATGAAGGTAAATGTTCCATTATATGCGTAATTTTTTGCCAGAACACAGGAAAGGCACTAAAATAGATTAATTGAAAACTTTCATTTAGTTTTAGTAAAAAATGAAAATCAAATGTGAAGCTAGCTTAAACAGCCAATAAAATTGACCGAATTAATTTGTCATAGTAAAATGTTTGAATCAAAGATCACTTTGAAGTGTACGATATAGGCAGTAAATGACTTTCCTTGAGTTTTAAAAACATAAGATTTATCATATATTATAGGTTTTACTATCAGTTTTAAAGTTAAAAGTCATTTGATTGAGAATAAGTTTTAAAATATCTATTCTGTTACAAAACAAAATTTTGCTTATCTTCTTTGTGGTTCTTGTTTACATTATTGTTAATCAATTTTCTTTATTTTTTTAAAAATAGAAAGTTTATTTTCAACTTTCTATGTCTGGAAAAGTGTATGTCAAAATCTATTTAATATTTTAATTAGCATGTATAAAAATAAAACAAATAATATTACTCCAATATAATTGTGAACTTAAAAGATTTATTTTACAGAAATAAAAATTAAACTTAAATGTTGTATATTTCTAAAGTATTTAAGCATAAAATATATTCATTATTTTATTTTTTAGTTAATAAAAAAAATTAAAGATTTTTATTGCAATCTGTCATTTTTACCATGTTTTTATTAACTTCTAATCTTGTTTGTTTGTTTGCCTGTTTGTCCGGTACAAATCTTGCAATCTATTTTTAACAAACTTCCCTACCAGCTAGACATTTAAAACTTTCACAGTACCTCAGAACCCGGTGACAACACAATACTTCGAAGTCCGATTTTCAAATTTTTTTATTAGTTTTCTTCTATTTAATTAAAATACGAAAATAAAAACCATATAAAGCGTTAAAATATCCATTAAAATATTAGCTATAATTTAATAGCCAAAAAAAGAAAAAGTTCATTTTCTTTCGACATGAAAATAAATACATTAAACTAAACGTGAACATTACAAAAAATTTAAAACAGTTAAATTATGCATCTCAATAAAATTGACGTCATTATCACTTAAAAAAATATGCACATTGATAAGAGCTCCATGATTCGCCAGAAAATTAAAAACATAGTATATATAAAGTTCTATTATTATTATTATTATTATTATCTCCTTATATTATTATAATCTGTACGCGTGTGTGTTTCTGTGTGTGTGTGTGTCTGTGTGAAACGGCTTGAAACAGAAAAGGCTCCGCCGCTAAAGGTCGCACGGACTTCGAACAGATACAGTCGGACAGAAAATTTATTGCAGATCTAGGTTATCTAATTTGCTAAACGATGCGACCCTAATTAGCGGAGATATTAATTAAAACGTCGACCATTGTCTAACGAAAAAACGATTCGAAATGGCACGCAATCATCATTTTCGCCCGGGACCGCTTACCTTAAAAGAAGAAGCAGATAGAGGAATTTTTGTGGGTTTCTTTAAACCCATCGCTGCCGATCTGTTGGATATATCGAAAATACACCTATACCACGAGAAAGAGCATTTATTACTAATTCTTACGGTACAATTTTTTTTTTTTTTTTTTTTAAATACGGATTTTTTATATTTAAAAAAAAAAGTTTTAAAAAGGGGCGAAAATTTCTCTTTTTCTCGATCGTCTTTTTTGAAACGCCCTGTACGACCGATTAACTCTTCCATTTCTTAACATCTGGTATACAAAGAAAGGCCATTTAAACCTCTTTCGAACCATATAAACATTTTTACAAAATACGGATTAGCGATCCATATTTTTAGATTTTACGAAACATCGATTTTTTCACAAAACATTTTATAATTCAAAAGCGTTTACAGATAAACCATTTATTTTTTCTTTGTATATAGACCTTGCTTTCATAATTTAATTTCCAAAAGATTGAGAGAAAATTTCAAAAAATGAATGAGTTATATATTTTTTTAATTTTAGCCATTGAAGCATTCATTTGAATAAGACGAACTTCATTCTACGAGATTTCCACGGCAACCACTTCAACGATGTCTGATGGAAAGCGAAAAAAAAAAAAAAACTTGAACGGAAAGAGAGACGTCTGGTATTTAACGAGATCCCGTGTTTTGCTACTGAGATTAAAAATTGCAATTTCGAAAAGGCTTCAGTTTTTCAATGCCGTACACTAAACTTGGTACAAAGAACTAACATCACAAGACAGCCTTGCAGTTCAAATTTCATCGACTTTGCAAAAAATTTACATTTTAATTGGAAATTAAATCTTATTCTAATACGCGTATTTCGATTTCTAATTACGATTAATTTATTTTTAATACATCATTCGAAAGATATTTTAAAGTTCTTTTACATTATTCAAAGTTTTCAACAGATTTCACGTTTTGAGGTGTCCTGATTTAGTTTTCTTTTGTATCTCAGCTAATAATTAAAATATTTTCATGAAAATTTACACCAGATTTACACGTTTTTAGGTGACCTGAATAAATTTTCTTTTGTGGCGATGTAATATTTTCAAATTTCAATATTTCAATTTCTAATTATGATTAAATTATTTTTAACATATCATTCGAAAGATATTTTAAAATTCTTTGACATTATCGAAAATTTTCGCCAGATTTATACGTTTTGATGTGTCCTGAATCAATTTTCTTTTACGGCGCTGTAATATTTTCAAATTTCAATATTTCAATTTCTAATTATGATTAAATTATTTTTGATATTTTAAAGTTTTTTTTTAAATTATCGATCGTTTTCACATTTAAACGATTATAAAATAAAAAATTATTTTACATTAAAATTTTACAATATTTATTGCATGTAACAAAGATCGTCTGTCTTAATTAATACGGTAATATTTTAAATAAAAATAATTTTATACTTATTTAATTTAGATACGTTAAATAATAGTGCAGCATAAATACATTTTATTTATTATCCATACCCATGAGTAGTAAATGGGAATCAATAGAATCATTAGTTTAAATAATGAAAAAATACACTTTTATTCCACTTTAAAAGTATATCACTAATGTAAGGTATATACTCAATATGTTAATTAAGATGCATTTTTTATAAAATATTCATTTGAAACAAATTACAATGCTCAATAAATTAAAGTAACACAGTATACCCTCACAAAATGAATCTTGTTAAATATGCGATTTAATTTTCTCACAGTTATTTAATTTTCTGACAGCTGTTACTGAAAAAAAAAAAAATTTGTAAATATTATTTCAAACTGGCATCAACTTTTTTATACTTAATGATTTTCATATTGATTTAAATGTCTTTAAATATAATAGGCTACAATAAAAAATATACATAGTCATTTTAAATTTTACTGGCAGTACAAAAATGTTTTAGCTTAAAAATACAGCCTTCAGATATTTACTTTATCATTTTTTGAAAAAAGAAAAAGAAAATAAAAAATCAAAGAATTTATAAAGAATGTGGTTTTTTTATATCATTAAAAATATTTCAGATACTTTTGTTTATGAATATAAAGAAATAAAGTGAACTTTAAATCATTTTTCATTAATAAATTTTCATTACTTCCACTCACATGTCTAAACAAAATAATGAGCTAATTATAAATTTTATTTTGATCATATATAAAATTAAATATATAATATATAGTAAACTAAAAATATAAATTTAAGCGTAATATAAATGATAAACTTTATCTCAGATCAAAATGTAAACAAATTTTCTACTTAAAAATTGAAGTTTGCATATTAGCCCATAAAATGAAATCAACAATGCTGATTAAAATAAAGGTAAATGTACCAATATACGCGTACTTCTTTACTTTACACGATAAGTAAAAAAGTAGAATAATTGATTTGGTGATTAGGTTTAACGTGACACTAGTGCTATGGAACGGACAATTGGCGATGGTATGGGTCACACCATTAAAAATATTCCAGACACATGTCATCACAATTACTATATATATATATATATATACACACACACACAAAGCGGAGTAATCGGGAAACAGATCACGATAAAAAGTAATACAGACATAACAACTGAAGATTGCATATTGAAAAATGCATAATTCAAAATGCAACTTAACGGCCCTCTTCACTTACCATCGCCGGAAGCCCGAGCCAATTTTATTCTATGGGGAAATTTTCTTTACAAATAACTTATTAACTGATACATAATTTTAAATTCGGTTTTCACCTTCAGAAAATACCCGACTGTTAACTTAACAGACCTTTTTTAAAAATGTATATATATATATATATATATATATATATATATATATATATATAATTTAGAAAATATGATGAAACTTGAAGACAAGTGGGCGTGTATAACAAGAAAAAACGTTAAAAAAAGTAACGAGTTATAGTAACGATGAACAATTGTAAAAAACAACACTACATGCGAAAAACACCCTTCCGCTTCCTCTTCAGTGGGTGGGAGCAGTAGAACAGACAATAAATTAAATTAAAAGAGGCCTAACAGGTTTCGGAAACATGGCGAAACTAGCATACTCCCAACAAAATCAAGAATAAATTACTGGCAAAGTAGATATAACAAAATTGGTGCTTCATAAAAGTAACATAACTAAATTAATATAATAATCCAAAAACTACATAGTCGATATTTGTGACAAAAATAATTTAACAAAAGGACATGCTAGATCGTCATGTTCCCACCCAGACCTGAAAGGCAAAAAGATATTGTAATGAACTGAACTTACTGCAATGTAGAAATAGGTCTTTAGAGCAAAAGCAGATGATTCACATGTAGTGGCTCAATACTGGCGCTGTCTTGTCCGATGTTCCAAAATCATAGTCCAAACTCTCCGAGTCGCTCAGCACCAAGTAGCTGCAGACCGACATAAGGCGTTCCACAAGTTGGACTTTGGCCATGAGTCTTCATCAGCAAGCACTACTAGACACCAAGAACCATAAGTGAAGAAACCTTACCGCAGCTATCACCCCAATCGCAAACATTTATTAAAATTATTGGTGTAAAACTTTATGAAATTTAATGGATAGTTATTATTGTAATAAAGATTAGCAATGAATTTAAAGACTTGTTTATTGTAATTTGAATATTTATTGCATAACTTATAGAATCTATTTAGTTGACCAATCAAAATATTAATATAGATTTTTTTATGCAAATTACTATACCAGTGAGGCATGCTGTAACTATTAAATGAAAAATCTTTCTTTTTGTCATATAGATCCAGATTTAATGTATTATGTTGGACATCCAGAAAAATATCTAAGAAATTAACACAGTCATCTTCATTATTAGTTTTATTTAAATTTAAACAGGAAGGATATATGTCTTTAAAAATATCTGTAAAATTAAAATTTAAGACTAGAATATCATCTATATATCGATAAATTTTCAATTTTTTGTTGTAATTGATAACATAAGTATATTCATAAAAGAATAAAAATAAATTAGCGGCTGTACTGGAGTAATTGGTGCCCATTCCGATACCATGTACCTGTATATAAATTTTATTATGAAATGTTAAGAAATTATTGTTAAAACAAAAATGGCAAAGACTTAAAAATAAATCTCTATCAATTCTTAATTCATTTACAATATCAAAAAAGTCGAATAATTTAATTAAAGTGCTATATAATAAATCAATAGGGATATTGCAAAACAAATTTTCGAAATCAAACGTTTGTACAGAAGTAGGCGTGTCTATATTATTTAACTTTTCAATAATTTCATAACTATTGTCAATACACCAAAAATAACTAGAATTTTTATATTTATTTTTTAGAAAGTCATAAATAAGCTTTAAATAAAATTGAAGTTTAATATTGAAACATTTATTAACGCTGCCAACAGTACAACAAATATAACGGAATTTTATTGGATTTTTATGGAATTTAGGTGTTAAAAATAAAAAAGGTAATTTTTTATGATTTGGTAAGGTAAAATGTTTATTGAAAAGGCTTTTACATTTCTTGATATAAGCAGAACTTTTATTATATATGGAATTGCTGTCCAGGTTATATTTTTCATAATATTTTAAATTATTAAATTCTGAAAATATTTTTTCAGCATAAATTTTTTTACAAATGATGGCGTAATTATTGGCAGCCTTATCAATAGGTACAAAAATAAAATTTGTTTGCATATTTTTAATAAAACTTAAGTCATCTTTACTTAGTTTTTGATATACATAATTACTTTGATTTAGATTTAATTGAATAAATTCCTTAAAATATTTAATTAGATGGTATTTCCATTCTACAAAAGCTTCAAACGGTACATTAAATTTATAAGCTATTTTCAGTATAAAATCATTAGTATCTTTACAAAAAGTATCAAGAGCTTTTTTGGGATTTATATAATAGTTAGGTCTAAATTTTGTACCAAGACTCAAAAACTGCCTTACATTCTCATTTTCAACAATATTCAAGTCACCAGTTATTACATGTCCATGATCTTTATTGATAAAATTTTTGAAATTCACGTTATGTCAACAACACTTATTTTCATCATCAATATCCTCAAAAGCAAACTTCCTGTAATTAAAAACTCTACAACTAAAAGGTTGTGTGTATTTATAGGTAATTCTGATAGGATAATTCTTTAATGGAAAATAAATTGCTATATCTTTAATTATTGTATTTATATTTAAATTATTAAAAGATTTTTGTTGAAAAAGAAGAATGAAGTACAGTACATCGTTATGAAGTTTGCATGATTTCAATTTAAAATTCAATAAATCATTAATTAAGTCTTTTAATTGTTTATTTTTAAAATTATACTTCAAAGCAAAAGTTTTAATTTTTTTAAGTTTACTAATTTTTAATTCAAAAATATGATTTTTAACAGTTTTGACGTTATAATTTTTTAAGAAATCGTTTTCAATATTTTTTAACCAAATACAAGCATCTAGAAAATTATTGTTTTTACTGTTAATAGGAGAACCTCTTTTACCTCTCTGTATTTTGATAAGATTATTGATTTCAAACAAAAAACCATAGATATTGTCAATTTGATTAACATTAAGATTGTTCAATTTAGTATTAAGGCCATAAGGATATAAAGTTCGGTGTTTAAATATAAAATCATTTTCAACTGAGAGTCTTTCCTTTTCATCATCAACATGAGCTAAAATTTCTATTAAGACATTATCAAAAGAGTGTTCCCTGAAATGTAAAATCTCAAAAGACGGATAATCAGCTTTTTTAACTTGCGCTCTATGTAAATTAATTCTGATGTGTAATTCTCCTGAAGTTTGGCCAATGTAACACTGTAAGCAAATACGTCAAGTAATTTTATATATAATATTATTGAATTTTCAGAATGTTATAAGATTTGTATACGACTGAGCAGTAATAGCGGGACTCTTCACACAAGTTTTACAAAGTTTACTTTTACATTTATAGTATCTCATAATATATTTTTTGTGAAGCTTATTTATTAAATGATTTTTGTAGGTACATAGACCTAATTGCATTAACTAGAAAAATGAACAATAAACAAGAGAAGTAAAACAACAAAGCACACCCACAAGAAATGAAACTTATACTATTACTGACATGCAATGTTAGCGCAAATGCAGCTTAAGACCATTACATATATATATATTTTAATTACTTATTAATAAAAGTGTATTTGTATAAAAAAGGCGCCAAAGGCAGCACTAAAAATTATACAAAAATATATAATTTAGAAAATATGATGAAACTTGAAGACAAGTGGGCGTGTATAACAAGAAAAAACGTTAAAAAAAGTAACGAGTTATAGTAACGATGAACAATTGTAAAAAACAACACTACATTCGAAAAACACCCTTCCGCTTCCTCTTCAGTGGGTGGGAGCAGCAGAACAGACAATAAATTAAATTAAAAGAGGCCTAACAGGTTTCGGAAACATGGCGAAACTAGCATACTCCCAACAAAATCAAGAATAAATTACTGGCAAAGTAGATATAACAAAATTGGTGCTTCATAAAAGTAACATAACTAAATTAATATAATAATCCAAAAACTACATAGTCGATATTTGTGACAAAAATAATTTAACAAAAGGACATGCTAGATCGTCATGTTCCCACCCAGACCTGAAAGGCAAAAAGATATTTTAATGAACTGAACTTACTGCAATGTAGAAATAGGTCTTTAGAGCAAAAGCAGATGATTCACATGTAGTGGCTCAATACTGGCGCTGTCTTGTCCGATGTTCCAAAATCATAGTCCAAACTCTCCGAGTCGCTCAGCACCAAGTAGCTGCAGTCCGACATAAGGCGTTCCACAAGTTGGACTTTGGCCATGAGTCTTCATCAGCAAGCACTACTAGACACCAAGAACCATAAGTGAAGAAACCTTACCGCAGCTATCACCCCAATCGCAAACATTTATTAAAATTATTGGTGTAAAACTTTATGAAATTTAATGGATAGTTATTATTGTAATAAAGATTAGCAATGAATTTAAAGACTTGTTTATTGTAATTTGAATATTTATTGCATAACTTATAGAATCTATTTAGTTGACCAATCAAAATATTAATATAGATTTTTTTATGCAAATTACTATACCAGTGAGGCATGCTGTAACTATTAAATGAAAAATCTTTCTTTTTGTCATATAGATCCAGATTTAATGTATTATGTTGGACATCCAGAAAAATATCTAAGAAATTAACACAGTCATCTTCATTATTAGTTTTATTTAAATTTAAACAGGAAGGATATATGTCTTTAAAAATATCTGTAAAATTAAAATTTAAGACTAGAATATCATCTATATATCGATAAATTTTCAATTTTTTGTTGTAATTGATAACATAAGTATATTCATAAAAGAATAAAAATAAATTAGCGGCTGTACTGGAGTAATTGGTGCCCATTCCGATACCATGTACCTGTTTATAAATTTTATTATGAAATGTTAAGAAATTATTGTTAAAACAAAAATGGCAAAGACTTAAAAATAAATTTCTATCAATTCTTAATTCATTTACAATATCAAAAAAGTCGAATAATTTAATTAAAGTGCTATATAATAAATCAATAGGGATATTGCAAAACAAATTTTCGAAATCAAACGTTTGTACAGAAGTAGGCGTGTCTATATTATTTAACTTTTCAATAATTTCATAACTATTGTCAATACACCAAAAATAACTAGAATTTTTATATTTATTTTTTAGAAAGTCATAAATAAGCTTTAAATAAAATTGAAGTTTAATATTGAAACATTTATTAACGCTGCCAACAGTACAACAAATATAACGGAATTTTATTGGATTTTTATGGAATTTAGGTGTTAAAAATAAAAAAGGTAATTTTTTATGATTTGGTAAGGTAAAATGTTTATTGAAAAGGCTTTTACATTTCTTGATATAAGCAGAACATATAATATTTTTTTTGTCATATATATGACAAAAAGAAAGATTTTTCATTTAATAGTTACAGCATGCCTCACTGGTATAGTAATTTGCATAAAAAAATCTATATTAATATTTTGATTGGTCAACTAAATAGATTCTATAAGTTATGCAATAAATATTCAAATTACAATAAACAAGTCTTTAAATTCATTGCTAATCTTTATTACAATAATAACTATCCATTAAATTTCATAAAGTTTTACACCAATAATTTTAATAAATGTTTGCGATTGGGGTGATAGCTGCGGTAAGGTTTCTTCACTTATGGTACTTGGTGTCTAGTAGTGCTTGCTGATGAAGACTCATGGCCAAAGTCCAACTTGTGGAACGCCTTATGTCGGACTGCAGCTACTTGGTGCTGAGCGACTCGGAGAGTTTGGACTATGATTTTGGAACATCGGACAAGACAGCGCCAGTATTGAGCCACTACATGTGAATCATCTGCTTTTGCTCTAAAGACCTATTTCTACATTGCAGTAAGTTCAGTTCATTACAATATCTTTTTGCCTTTCAGGTCTGGGTGGGAACATGACGATCTAGCATGTCCTTTTGTTAAATTATTTTTGTCACAAATATCGACTATGTAGTTTTTGGATTATTATATTAATTTAGTTATGTTACTTTTATGAAGCACCAATTTTGTTATATCTACTTTGCCAGTAATTTATTCTTGATTTTGTTGGGAGTATGCTAGTTTCGCCATGTTTCCGAAACCTGTTAAGCCTCTTTTAATTTAATTTATTGTCTGTTCTGCTGCTCCCACCCACTGAAGAGGAAGCGGAAGGGTGTTTTTCGCATGTAGTGTTGTTTTTTACAATTGTTCATCGTTACTATAACTCGTTACTTTTTTTAACGTTTTTTCTTGTTATACACGCCCACTTGTCTTCAAGTTTCATCATATTTTCTAAATTATATATTTTTGTATAATTTTTAGTGCTGCCTTTGGCGCCTTTTTTATACAAATACACTTTTATTAAAAAGTAATTAAAATATATATATATATATATATATGAATATATATATTTTGAAATTACAAAATGAAAAAAAAATCACATATTGAAAATTCGTATTTTGCAGCCTCAAAATAATATAAATATATATATATATATTTATGTCCTTCAATTTAACTCCTGGGAATTTTCAGAATGTGAAATCAGAATTTAAAAATATGTATTAGTTGATAAGTTAATTGTTAAGAAAAATTCCCCATAGAATAACATTAGCTTCGGCTTCCGGCGGCGGTGAGTGAAGCGGGCCCTTAAGAAAATAATCTGCAAAATACAGCTATAATGATATCAGGTGCGTTCAATTTTTCTTTTTTTTCTGTAATGGTTAAGGATTTTCGAAAATATTCACGATTCGTAAGCGAGAATGACGATTAAAACATAAATTATTAAAGGTACAGCTATATGCAGTGTTGCAACAATTATATATGTGCATATATACATATATATATATATATATATATATATTATTTCAGCATTGTTTAAAACAACCTCTGTTCCACGATTCTTTATTGAGGAGCGATTATTTTCTTAATTTGTAGTTACATATTAGGTAAAATTACAAAAAAAAAAAAAAAAAAAAAAAAAAAAAAACTGGTGTATAAAAGCAGGTATTACCAACATTTCGAAACCGTTGTCAAATCTGCTATGCATTTTTGTCTTTTTTTTTTTTTTTTTTTTTGTCCATGGAAGCGTTAAATCGAAGCATAATATATATATATAAATAATTTTTAATTACAAATTATACAAAACAAATAATGTTACAGAAGTATACATGTAAATTAAAATGAAATGGAAACACATGATAAGGATAAAAATAAATATTTTGGATTATTATTATTTTTTTTTTTTTTTTTTTTTTGTGTCGTTATTATTATTTAGGTAATTAGACTTTGCCAATTTCTGTTTAACACTTTTTTCCTGCATTCCATTATCTTTGAATTACATACTACCATTCATATGCATTTTTTTTTTCTAACATTTTTTTTTTTTTTTTTTTTTTTTTTTTTTTTTTTTGTAATAATGTATTTTGGATCAAATGGGTTTAAGGGAGTATAATTCATATATTTTAATGTTTATCAGTATTTTTTACCATAATGATTTAAAAAAGTGGTGTTTTATTTATTCTTTAAATCTTAATGATAACGAACATACAAAATTCTGTGTTGAGTCTTTTCATTTAATATTTAGATATATTAAAAAGTAAATAACAAATTAATATTACGTGCATATATATAAACTTAAAAGTGAAAATAATTTTAGCATGTATTATATCGCCATTAATACTACACTCTTTTTTTTTGAAAATTATAACATAAAAAAGGAATGCGAATATCAGGATGATATTTATTCGGCACATACATTATAATAGGAATAACAATTGATTAAAATTTCAGGAAATTTAGTGTAGTACGTACTGAGGAAACAGTACATAAAGCAGCAAACTCTGTGAGGAATGACAGCACTTATCTGCCTAGGCATTCAACCAAACAGCGATTGATTGACATATACGGGTAAAAAACTTCATGAAGCTTCAATAAGATGCCACAATTCATCGATCGTAATCATGGTGAGTGGTGGGAGGCCAGTCGCTTTTCAACGATTAAACAGTCATTTTCATTGGTGCGAGATGAAGAGAACGCGCTGGTCAGATCAGTAGCCGAACACATTCTGCATCAAGGAAGATCCGGACAAGACGGACAGCTTGCGGTCGTGCATTGTTCTGCTTAAGTATTGCTCTTCGGATGCCTTGAATATAGGGCAGAGCGACGAGCCTTAACTCGTCAGAAATGTAATGGTGTGTATTCAGAGTTGCGAGAATGAAAGCAAGAGGTGATCGAGACGTGTATCTAATGATATTACATACCATTACTCCAGGTGGTGACCTAGTATGCGGCTACCAAAATTTTGATTACACTCAAATCTGCATCACTGATATAGGCGCCTTTAATGTGTGATCATTTATAAACCTAGACGCAGGAATGGCCTAAAGTCGCCTTTCAGACAAATCACAATCTTTTTTAAAGCATCAGGATTGCCTTATCCGTAATAAACGGAATTGTGAATAATGCATATTGCCAGGTGGGATTTGACATAGCCAAACTGTCTATCACGTGCAGTGATGGTATGGGGTCCCATTGGATACACGTCTCGATTATTTTTGTTCGCACTCACGGCACTTTGAATAGCAGTAATTAAATTTTTGGTGAGTTAAAGCCCGCCCATGTGCTCTATATTCAAGGCCTCCGTAACGCGATGTTTAAGAAGGATAAGACACGACCGCAAGTTGTCAGTATTTTCTGGAACTTCATTGATACAGAATGTGTTCAACTGTTGCTCCAGCCAACGTGTTGTAAATGATCTTGCTCCAATGAAAATTGCTGCTTAATCGTTGAAAAGCGAGTGGCCCGCCACCACCCACCAGCAACTACGGTTTGTGAACTGTGGCCTCCTGTTGAAAGTTCATGAAGTGCTGTAACAAAATATGTCGATAAATTGCTGTTCGATTCAATGCCTCGGTAGATAACTGTAGTTACTACTCTTAGAGGTCGCTGCTTTATGTACTGTTTTCTCAGGATATATTATTCAAAACTTCCTGCAAATTTAATCAATTGGTCTTTCTAGTATAATGTATGTGCCAAATAAATATCATTCTTATATTCGTATTCCTTCTTGGTGTTGCAATTTCACAAACGTGGGTGTATAAAATATATTGCATAATACGAATTAGTATATATAATAAAATCAATCAGGAAATAGAAAGTTAAATTACTTGAAATATAATCTGAAAAAAGAAGTCTGCTAAATGAGAAATAGTTTACTATGCGTATAAAAATTAAAATTGAATCTTATTGAAACGAAAAATAAACTATTTTCTGCATGTTGAGCATTTTTATAGTTAAAATAATAATAATAATAAATCCACTGTGTAATATAAAAAGACTTTTATGCAAGATCCTTTAATAACTAGTAACTAGTACAAAAGAAAAAAAATTATTCTCATCAAATTGCTCAGGAGACAATTACGAAATAAATAAAAACATTTGGTTTAATCTTCATTGTGCAATGAAAGCATATTAGATTTCCTCTTTTAAAAGAAAGAGAAATCATTTTGAAACTCGATTCTAAAAGAAAATATCAAAGAATACGTTCGTTTAATGATCAAAGCAGAGCATGTGAGTTTGAAATTTAAGAATCTGATTTTTAAAATAAAAGACTAGGATTGATATTTTTAATGTTACATTCTCTTATATATATTTAAACTTAGGATAAAATGAGAAATATTTGAGACTTTTTATTCCAGTTGCATTAATCTTATATGGAATATTTAGAAATTGTTTGATATTACATTCAGCGTATTGCATCTTGATATGATTCATATGATGAAAAATAAAATAATAAATAATAACAAAAAAAATTAAAATGTATTTTAGTTCCTTGTTACATCAAAGTTACGGGTAAGTTAGGTAATCGTAAAAATTTTCGACCTCGGTTTTTTTGCCTTTTTACATTGCTTGAGGATTCATGAATACACAAAATGACAATATTGACGTGGTTTTTGATTGCATGATGCCAATTAGTATGTTAATGTGTTAAACTGCACACTGTTAAAAATGATTTCTCTAAAATGAGCAAAATTGTCTCAAAATAGTTCCGAAACAAATATACTTAAATTTGAAAAGTCAATGTATACATTTTTGAGAATATTGTTATGCTCAAAAATGGGGATATTGGGATTCTTGGATGCCAACCCCATTTTTGAGCATATCAATATACTCAAAAATGAGTACATATTTTCAAATTTAAGTATATTTGTTTCGGAGCTATTTTGAGACGATTTTGCTTAGATTTGAGAAACCATTTTTAACAGTGTAAATATTTCAGTTTTTAAGTAGGTCAGTTTATCAGTTTGTTACTCTATGCGCACGATATCTAAAGAACAAGTGGTCATAAAGACGACGTACTGGTTTAAAAAATAAAATTATGGTACATTGAAGGATTTCAAATTTATATTTTAAAAAATTCGTAACTTTTTTCGAAATTTACGCTTTTGTGAACATTGACAAATAAGACAAATTTCCGCTTCAATGTGCAATAGTGTAAAAATGTCAGACCAGCTTTAAAATATCTGGATCAGCTTTAAAATATTAGCGATCTCTCAGATAAATGGAATTCAACATGAATATAACTTGCCCTATAGTTGAAATTTATATGAGCAAATACATGTTGTGGGAAATGAATGAAATCCACTCAATTCAACTAGTTTTTACTTTCACTTGCCATTTACAAACTTTAAGTTATAAATTTTTGTGCACGTTATATGTGCATAGAATTTAACTGTGCAATGTTTACGCTTTTATGTCTGTCGTTTGTCGTTTTATCCAGTGTTTGTTTTCGTGTGTATGTTTAAGTAAGTATCAAATATTAGAACAATATATATTGCATTAGATAAATTATCTGATTTAAATTATAAGCGAAGGAATATAGAAAGTCTTCGCAGAATGTTTCAAATTTTATCAAACACTTTTAATTAATATTGGCTATAGAGCTCCTAAAACGCGTTTCTCTAGTGCATGTCAATTTATATGAAGAAACAAATATTTTTATATGAAAGAAGAATGATCATTGATAGCAAGAAAAACAAAAAACACATCATATTTTCAAAGAAAAAATATAATTTTTGTTTTTTACCTACATAAATGAATTATTCCAGTAAAATCATTCTTGGATGAAATGTCTTATTTACATAATAGAACCTAAAAATAAGTAATAAAATACTAAATTAAATTAATAATGAAAAACAAACAGTCACTACTTAAAAACTGTAAAAAATATAAGATTCGTACCATGTCTTTAGAAATTGTAAATGCTTTACTTGCGTTTTTAAAACTTTTCAAAAAGTTTCAAAAGGAGATGTCTTTGGTTTGTCTATGACCAAATGACTTCCTTTTGTTTGTCTGTCTGTCCATATGTCGTATGTCTGCCTTTATGCTTGGGCTGTAACTCCCGTAAATAATCAGGGAATTTTTTTAAACTGAAATATGTTATTTAAGTTGACTATCAGTGTTCTGTTTTTAGTAATATCACCGAACGTTTACGCATTGCGATCACATAGAAAACAAATCTTTAACGACCCATTTCCGTCCTACTTCTAATGAAATTCTGCAGATACTATTGATTCATCACTATATGTATATATAATATGTAATTAGTATTTATATATGTATATTATATTGAAAGCTTTTTGAAGCACTGCACTGATGAAACCAAGTATTACATGAAGAACTAGAAAGAATATAAATAAAGATTTCTGAAAAAGAAAAAAAAAAAACTTATTTTTAATGAAAACATATAACATTAATACTTTTTCAAAACCTAAGAGTGAACGTTTCGTGTAAATTACGAGTTATTTTTGTCATACTGTATGCAATTTGCTAATATACAGGGTGAGTTTGACATGATCTGCCAAACGAAAGGAGGTGATAGAACAGCCCATGGGAGCATAAAACACCATAGAAACCCTGTCCTATCTCTAAACGTTTCCGAGTTATGGTATATAGAAGAAAAATCTGTTTTTTTCCATCCCGTCTGAAAAAACACAAATTTATGAGCTTTCTGAAAGACTTACATATTTGGAAAGCACATATTTGGAAAGAGCAGAAAAAATCATATCGGTTGACACCATTTACATCAAGATACATTAATTTGACGGCGAGCTTTAAGCGCTAGTACATTGGCGAAGTTTAAAATCGAGATGTCGCGAAATTATTTAACCGGCAATTCTGCAAACACCGTTCAAGCTACAATCGGTCAAATTTACCAAAAACGTCTCCATTCCACAAGCTTTAGAATGGGCACACAATAAACCATATAGGTGTTCTAGTTCAGGAGAAATTTAGCCTTTTGTTTGAAATACATCACTGAAAACGGCTTTCGTCGAAATTCAGCAAACGAAACGATAGTGAGTAAATGAAACGTATGCAAATTCGTGACTATCTGCATATGGAATCTTAATGATATGCAGATGTATTCCAACCTTCCTGTGTGCGCATCCCACTCGCAGGTACAAAAGACGAGTCAATCTGTAACAGCTCATTAGCTCGTCAGCTTCTTTTACGTTTTATGCTGCCTATTGCTTTAGCATTTTCTGGACTTTGCCTGAACTCGGCCGATTCCTTTCACGCTGCTCTCACGTCTACTTGCTCTATCTTAGTTCGTACTTAGTATGTTTTCCTACATTGGTACGAATTAACCAAGTTGGTTCTTATTCTGTAGCACTTTTTTACTTCTACTTTTGTAAATTAATATTGAAATTTTATCCCTTTTTGTTTACCCTTCTGAATTTTATTTTCAATTGAAGTCATCACAGGGATCAAATTGTCGTGCTTTCCGACCTTTAAACAGAAATAAATGTCTATTTTTGCAATGCAAAGTACGTGGATATGCATTTTGTGTATGGATTTTGCGATGGTAACTCTCGGAGAGCCAAAGAAGAGTACCATCTATGTTATCCACATCGTCGTGCGTTTTGCCGTAACGTTTTGCCACATTTGCCGTAATTTATCGAAGGCTTCGGGAGAGTGGGTCGTTCGGTGTGGTGTACGAAAGGGGCCATGGTCGCTGCTCCGCCACTTGACCGTAATGGACCGTTCTCGACCATATTTGGAGTTTCTGGAACATCATCTTTCAGGATTACTTGATGTCATTCCTATACCCCAATGAGCGGAAATCATTTTCCAACACAATGGGGCCCCTGCACATTCTTCCAATGCCGTTCAGGACTTCTTGACTCAGCAGTTTCCACGGTGGACTGGTCGTAATGGACCAATTCCTTGGCCTCCTAGATCGCCAGATCCCACTCCATTGTACTTCTATGTTTGGGGTTTCCTGAAGCAAGAAGTTTACCGCCCAGAAGTTGCCAGTTTGCAAGATTTAAGCAGCCGGCTCGATGATGCAATAATAAAACGAAGTATGAGCTTTTGCTAAGAGCTACTATGGTTTCCGTTCGTAAGCGGGCAAGGGCATGTATCAGGTGTGGGGTTGACCAATTTCAGCAGCAGCACTAAATTTCACACATCCTTTCAAATGCATATCTGCTTTAATCATAAACGTGAGATACGCCATTTTTTGCATATTCCTTTGTGAAAGACGTGGGAAACGTCATACTTCTTTTGTTTCCATTCCATTGTGTTTGTAAACTTAATACAACTGTTACTTTTCTTGTTTGTCTTTAAAACTTTCTTTTTTGCCTCTGACAAAACAGGCAGACATGAAATCAGAAACTACCATGGCACACGTTAGTCTCCTTCTCGACGAACGTCGAGTTCAGTGATGAATGTATTTCAAACAAAAGGCTAAATTTCTCCTGAACTAGAATACCGATATGGTTTGTTGTGAGCTCATTCTAAAGCTTGTGGAATGAAGAAGTTTTTGATAAATTTGACCTATTGTAGCTTGAACGGCGTTTGCAGAATTACCGGTTAAAGAATTTGGCGACAACTCGATTTTAAACTTCGCCAGTGTTTTAGCGCTTGTAGCTCGCCGTCAAATTAAGGTATCCTGATGTAAATGGTGTCAACCGATAGGATTTTTTCTGCTCTTTCCAAATATGTGCTTATTGTGCGTGTAAGTGTTTCAGAAAGCTCATAAATTTGGTTTTTTCAGACGGGATGGAAAAAAAAATTTCTTCTATCTACCATAACTCGGAAACGTTTAGAGATAGGACAGGTTTTTTATAGTGTTTTATGCTTCCTATGGGCTATTCTATCATCTCTTTTCGTTTGGCAGATTATGTCAAACTCACCCTGTATATATATATATATATATATATATAATGTACAAATAAGTCTCTGCCGTTTGACAAAAGATGGCAGAACCAGAAGACTATGTTGAAATTGTCAGATGTAAAACTTAATACTTTCGTCATCTGTGAACTACACAACATTGAAGTAATAGTGACTCTGTATCAGCATCACATATTTTTTTAATGCGAAAATGTCATGTTTTGTGCCGAATTGCGGGAACTTTTGATTTACTTCTTTAATTTGAAGAAATCTGAAGCTAAGCCACATCGAATGCTTGTAGAAGAATATGGTGAGGTTGCATTATGTGCGAGAAGTTATCGTGAGTGGTTTCAAAAGTTTAAAATAGTCGGGTTTGATGTGTAAGACAAATAACGTAGTGTAAGGCTGGAATGTTACTAAGACACAGAATTGGAAGTATAATTGGAGGAAGGTTCGTCCAAAACGCAAATACAACTTGCACGTATATTAGAAGTGACTCAACAAGCAATTTCACATGGTATAAAATTGTTGGGAATGATTCAAAAACAAGGAAATTGGATTCCATATGAACTGATGCTAAGTCCACACGCTTTGGCGCCGGTTAAAACCTATTTATAAACACTTAAGTGGAAATTCCTACCCTCACCCGCTGCATTCACCAGACATTGCTCCCCTCTGATAATCACTTGTTACGGTGGATGGCACATGATATGTGTGAGCTGCGCTTTACTTCATATGAAGATTCCAAAATTTGGGCAAATCATAGAAAGCCTCAAAAAATGAAGGGTCTTCCGACGTGGTATTTGAATGGTGCCAGAAAGATGGAAAAAATCAGTTACTAGCGATTGACAATACTTTGAGTAAAGTGTAATGTACCATTCTTTCACAATATATTTTTTCTACTTTTTGATAGAAAACGGTTTAACTTATTTGTATCCCTGATATATATACATATATTTTATAAAAAGGGACAAGCTGTAAAGATCGACAGTCGTATATCTAAATTCTTTTATATATCTAATGCATATCTCTGTACATGGTTCTTTCTTCTAGCGTGAAAGAAGTTTCCCCGTCCCCATGCCGAAACTTTGAAACAATTCACAATTCTACAAATTTGCTTCTTCTCTAAGCTTTGTTGCATTTATTTAAACAAATTTCACTAATAAATATCATACTAGTGACACATATTTCTGTGAAAAAAGGGTTTTATTCTTTTAATATTTATTATAAAACAAGAAAGAAAAATCATGCAGTACGCATTGATTAGTAACACTTTCCAACTGTACGTAATTGTTGTATCGAAAAACTTTTAATACTGTTTGCGTACGTTTTCACACAACATACAGAAGGACTGAAAAATATACAGATAGACTAATTGATTTTAAAATTACTCTTAGGCATTTTGGAAAGTGTTAAAAGGCTTAACGCAAAAGAAAATGCAGTCATTAGATTATAATTACAGCTTTTGATCTCTCTGAATATTTTAGTGTAGCCCTGTAAATCAGAAAATTAATATCATATTCTATGCAAAACATTATTTTAGAATATTAACAATACCTTTGAATATTTTTATGATCTTTACAGCAGAAAGACTTTTAAATACAACTTTTAAAAACTTATGTCTTAAACGTAAAGCATTGGCATTTTTTTTTCTTTTTGTCACTGAACTGAAATCATATTCACACTTAAATGTGTTAGAAAGTGTTAAAAACGCTTAATGTAAACGAAAGTACAATTCTAGCAAATTTTTATTAATAGATCATAATATAAATGGATATTTTTGTGTCACCCTATAAATCTAATGCTAATCATGCTATATTCTATGCAAAGCATTATTTTGTGCATATAAATAACATATTTCCGAAAATTTCGTGGAAAGTAAAATTATTAAAATTTGATCTATAGAAATATCTCTCATACAACGCAATGCTTTGGAATAATTTTGAGTGTCCCTGTATAAAAATCGGTGGTGGTATTTTCTCCATTTTATACAGGAAACATCCAATAGGGAATTGGAATAACATATTTCAATTTCATCAAGACATGTCTGCAGTAAAGATATGAAAAGATGGTTTATAGAAACACCTTTCATAGAACACAATTGTTTGAAATACTTTCGGGTGTCCCTGTACACAAACCAGTAGTGGTATAAACTCAATTTTCAATAGGGAACATCCAATAGTGAACTTGAATAACATATATCAATTTCAAAAAATTCCATAATTATTTACGGGAGTTAGAGCTCGGACAGACAGGCAAATACACAAAACGGAAATCATAATCACCATTAAAAAATGTTAGAAAGTGTTAAAAAGTCTTAACGTAAACGAAGGTACAATTCTAGCATTTTTTTATTAATACCTCTTAACAACCTTTAAATCTAATGCTAATCAGGCTATATTCTATAAATAGCTTTCTTTTGTGCATATAAATAACATACTTCAATTTCCTAAAACTTCGTAGAAAGTAAATTTATTAAAATTTGATTTATACAAATATCTCTCATAGAACGCAATGCTTTGGAATACTTTTGAGTGTCCCTGTACATAAACCGATGGTGGCATTTCTTCCATTTTATACAGTAAACATCCATTAGTGAATTTGAATAACATATTTCAATTTGATTAAGATATGTCTACAATAAAGGTATGAAAATATGGTTTATAGAAATACTTCTCATAGAACACAATGCTTTGAAATATTTTCGGGTATTCCTGTACACAAACCAGTAGAAGTATAATCTCCATTTTCAACAGGGAACGTCCTATATTGAACATAAATACCATACTTCAATTTCATTAATATATGTCTACAGTAAAGGTATGAAAATATGGTTTATAAACAAATTATTACAATTTCAGAAAAAAAAATGATTTTTTCAAGGGAAAGAGATTATAAATGAGGAAAAGTCAATACATCCGTGAACTTTTGCCCCTTATGGAAACCGTTATTTGGCTTGTCGGTAATTGGAGAGGTTGAAGTATGTTCTTCTGCGGCTTAACATAAAACGTTCCGTACAACAGGTGCTTTAGATCGGCAAAATTCATTATTAATTGTAAGGACCTTCTCATAATTCTCGAAGAGCTCCCAAAGGAAGAAATATACAGTAAACCTGCTGACTCATATAGTGGTGGACAAGCACGACGATAAGCAGAATTACTATCGCCGTGGGGGGTCGAGCATTACAACACTAAAATTTAGGCCCAGGGCGGCGTGATATGAAGCGCAAAACAGCTATATACGTGTCTATACGTGATGTAAAATATTCCGAAATTTACACGAGTTTTGCATAGAATTCTGCACAAAACTAAAATTTTACTTTTTTTTTTTTTTTTTTTTTTTTTAATCCCTTGTTTAAAAATAGGTTGTAAGTATCTATTTTCATGCCACACAGAAAAAAAAATGCTGAAAAATTTTACTTTTTTCTAATTTCAGATAAAACTATCACGTGTTATCATGACCAACTGCGAGGGTTTTTTTTTTCTTTTGTAAAGAGTCACGTAAAAACCGTTCACACAGTCTGAATTTTACAAATTTTATAATGAAAATTCTATAAAGTATTTTTTTTTTAAATATATTTTATATGCATAATATTTTAAATAAAAATTTTATTTATTAAAATAGATAGAGAAAATATGATTTTTTAAAATCTTGCATGCAATAACATAACTGTAAAAAATCAAGTTAAAAATTCCTTTCCATAAAAAGAGAAACATTTTATGTTTTAAAATATGCTTTTAAAATTTCAATTGTAACTTAATACTTTTTATACATTTCTATATCTTTCAATCTATGTTATTAATTACAAGTACCATTGTCGTAATTTTTTCTTTCTAAAATTAAATCAGGCATCAGTTCTTTGACAATAACGAACAGCAAAATTGTTTTGATTTTTCTTCTAATTGTCTGTCGCATTCTGTGTTTAGAACAAAATAGTTTTGTTCCGAAACTAATTGGAATACATTAAGGTGATTTGTTTCGATTGCTTACAAAGGTACTTGATAAGTTCCTCTGCATTAGATAAAATTGAATTTAGTGTCCTTTTGGATAAAAATGTTGAATAAGAGACGATTTATAATCATAAATAAATTCTAATATTTTAAATTTTATAAAAATAATAGTTTTTCTTTTTCAAATTTAAATTAATTTTCTGTTACTTTCTAAGTGTTACAAATTAAGATAAAGAACTTTGGTTCAAACTGTATTTTGATTTATAAATATTATGAGGGGGGATACAATAAAATACTACAAAATAATGCTTAGATGCACTAACAGTACAGAAAAAAAAAATATTAATCATTTTTGTTAAGTTAAATTATAATAAAAGTCAAAAATTTAAATAATTTGCGAAGCATTACATTAATTACTGAAAAACACTTTGCCTTCAGTTAAAGTAATTTGTTATTTGTGTATATATTTCTAAATTAAATAATCTCCTTGTGAAGGTGTTCACATATATTTAGTTAAATTTTAATTGAGTTTTTATTTAAAACAAAATCTAATGATAAAGTAATGCATTTTCGCAATATAAAAATAATTAAATTTCATGTGTGATATTTTATTCACATAATTTGTTTTCAGACATTTGAGGAAAGAATTGTTTTTTTTTTAGGTGTCATTACAAATTACACAATTTTAATTATACATACGACCTACACTATTTATTAACATAAAACAATAACACACATCATTCAGAAATCTAAATTGTATATGTTTTATATCTAAATTATAAATAACATGTTTATCTTTTAAATAGAGAAGTAATTTATTTTATGCGATAAAAAGAAAATCAAAATAATAATATCTAACGGAAATTCTGACATTAAACGTAATTATAAAATAAAAAGTGTTCTCAAATAGTCATAAAACAGGGAAACTCATTGTCAGAATTTATATTATTTCAACACAGGATGTAATTTATTTTAGATTGCGCAATTATTGATGACTGCATTTCTTAACCGTCTCTTTCTCTCGTCTAACGGTAATTTGGCAAAATATTGGCGATTGAAGGGTTACTACAATTATAAACCGTCATTGCAAATTCAAAAAATTAACATTGTTTTATCCGATAAACAATGAAAATATTTAGCCCTATAATTTGGCTGTTTTTCTAAAATTTGGCTCTTTTCTTCAGACATCTCGGATCTGTTCTAGGGTAAGGATCTCAGAACTGCTCCAGATCATAGTATAATAATAACGTAATTACATTCGCTCTCTCCCCCATCTTATGCGACAATCTCAACGTTTCACTAGGGTTATTGAATTTATTATAATGACCAACGCTTTGTGTTTTAAGATTCTAAGAATATTTATTCTTGTTGTTGTTTTAAAAGACTTTTCACAAAATAAAGACTTCCTGATGACTGCCATTGGACTCCTTATTGAAATATTGTTAATTCAACTTCTCTTGCAGATATCTACACTAACCAAAGATCACGACTGCGTAGATATGTAAAGGAGTTTCTTGACGCAGTCGTGATCTTTGGTTAGTGTAGATATCTGCAAGAGAAGTTGAATTAACAATATTTCAATAAGGAGTCCAATGGCAGTCATCAGGAAGTCTTTATTTTGTGAAAAGTCTTTTAAAACAACAACAAGAATAAATATTCTTAGAATCTTAAAACACAAAGCGTTGGTCATTATAATAAATTCAATAACCCTAGTGAAACGTTGAGATTGTCGCATAAGATGGGGGAGAGAGCGAATGTAATTACGTTATTATTATACTATGATCTGGAGCAGTTCTGAGATCCTTACCCTAGAACAGATCCGAGATGTCTGAAGAAAAGAGCCAAATTTTAGAAAAACAGCCAAATTATAGGGCTAAATATTTTCATTGTTTATCGGATAAAACAATGTTAATTTTTTGAATTTGCAATGACGGTTTATAATTGTAGTAACCCTTCAATCGCCAATATTTTGCCAAATTACCGTTAGACGAGAGAAAGAGACGGTTAAGAAATGCAGTCATCAATAATTGCGCAATCTAAAATAAATTACATCCTGTGTTGAAATAATATAAATTCTGACAATGAGTTTCCCTGTTTTATGACTATTTGAGAACACTTTTTATTTTATAATTACGTTTAATGTCAGAATTTCCGTTAGATATTATTATTTTGATTGTCTTTTTATCGCATAAAATAAATTACTTCTCTATTTAAAAGATAAACATGTTATTTATAATTTAGATATAAAACATATACAATTTAGATTTCTGAATGATGTGTGTTATTGTTTTATGTTAATAAATAGTGTAGGTCGTATGTATAATTAAAATTGTGTAATTTGTAATGACACCTAAAAAAAAAACAATTCTTTCCTCAAATGTCTGAAAACAAATTATGTGAATAAAATATCACACATGAAATTTAATTATTTTTATATTGCGAAAATGCATTACTTTATCATTAGATTTTGTTTTAAATAAAAACTCAATTAAAATTTAACTAAATATATGTGAACACCTTCACACTCCTTTTATCAAAATAAGTGATTTTTATACAAAAAGCTACATTCTAATACGGAAAAAAACATAAAATTATATCAGTACCATTTTTCAGGGTTTCATCAATTGTGCTTAATGCAATAAAATCTTTTTATCACTATCATTGAAACTCCTAAAAATATACTTATCTCAAATAAAGTGATAAAAACGATTATAACTAGAATGTTGTATATATTTAGAAATTTTCCTCTATATCGTTTCATATAAAACTAATACATATTAGTAAACATGCATAAAAATCAAACCAGCGTAAGAGTTTTTATATACGTAGTCCAGTAAGTATTTTAACTAATAAATGCTCCGATATGAGTAGCAATACATTATCGTTAGGAAAGATACAGAAAATGACATTTGTCTCGTAATCTGTCCTCTTATAGCTACCCACAATAATCAAAAATATTTCTGATTTATTCTATCTTTAATTATTAATTTTGGTGCATTTATATATCATGGAATCTAACATATTGTTTTCCAATAAACAGGAAATTACAGAATACTATTACCAACTGTCAGCCGATATACAAACGGATATGAACAACAAAATATTTCATCGTGGTCCTCGTATATATAGAATTTTGTGCACTTAAACAATATAGTATCAGAGATATAACCTTCGCATAAAAAGGTAAATTTGTAATAATGCAGCTCTAGGTCATGCACGATATAAATCAAGAATCTAATGAAGGCCAATTCAAGTCAAGGTTATTATTCTCATCATTGTTGTTTTGATATTTTTTTTTTTTTTTTTAATTTGTGAGACATAATGTCTACAAAATTTTGCGAAAGCTAACAAAAGAGGACACACATACGAGTAAATATTTTATATAAAAGGGTTCAGAACATCTCAGAACGTGTAAATTCAAAAATTTCTGACTTTAACTTTTATATAAGAAGACAGTAATTTGACTTCACATACAATGCACATTTTAAATATTTAATCGTTTTTATTTTGCTTCAAACAGTTGAATTAAATAATTAATTCACTTATATTAATAAAGAGGCAAAGTGTAGATTCTAGAGAGAAAAAAAAACTGTATCAAACTTATGTATAACTATTAAAAATCTATAAACGTCTACATGGATGATACATTAAGTTGAATATATAACTAGAGTTTTTCTGTATTTATATATATATATATTTTTTTTTTTCTAATTAATATACTTTTTTTTTTCTTTTTTGCTGAAATACAATATTTAATTTTAAAACCTCTTAATATGGCATATTTCAAATTAACAATATTCCATCCGGAAATATCTTTTGAAAATTACTTCTACTTTCCTTAAGCAAAGGAACTTACTTTTCTACGAGGATATATAATTAATTAGATAGTGCACTCGGTATTGGACTACCTTCGAGGATATATAATACTATGTTTAAAAAAAAATTATTCTGTGTCAGTGATAATAATATTTTAGAAATGTTAATATAAAATTGTTTTAAAGCAGAATTTACGCAGAATAAAAACATATTTAATTCATAATTTGAGTCATAATATGAACATGACATAGATTTAAGTTCATTATTTTATACTTATTTTTATCTAATATGTAAAGCATCAGTAAAAATTAAAAGAAGAAGAATTCTTTTTAAGTTTTTAATGAATATGCTTAAAATATTACAATATTATGATAAAATATTTTAGTGATTCATAAAATAATTTATTGCTTATGTGTTTAGTAATAAAAACAATTTACTGTTATAGTAGTTAATTATTAAACAATGAATTTATAAGAGTTTTAATTTTATATTAACAATTTATGTTTCAGATATGACACATGTTTTGTTTAGTATCTTTTGAACTTTCAGTTTTCAAAAACTATTTTAAAAAAGTTTAATTATCGATTCCTTAACTTTGCAAAATATTTTATTTTTTATTGGTTTTTTATCATTGTTTCTTTCATGCAAAAAAAAAAAAAAAAAAAAAAAACTTAACTATTTCAGCGTAGATTACGAGGATTTTCTGAATATTAAAACTTAATCCTTTTTTAATGTGTTATTTTTAAGGAAAATAACGATATTCCTTCTGAAATATGCAGTAAATTATAGAAGAGCATTTTTAGTCCCTGCTGACGTTTCTAAACTTTCTAATTTAGGTTTTTTAGGCCGTTTAATTTTTTTATTTCAATATTTTAGATGCCTTAAATTTTGAAGTTTCGATTTATGCTATTTTTCGTATTCACTGTTTCTGAAAAAGTAGGGATAATACATAAAAAATCTTTATTTTGGTCGAAATATGTTCTTGTAAAATAAAAGTAAAATTAATAATAAAAAAGTTTCCTGAAATTAATTAGCTTTTATGAAAATTATGAAGTTTTTCAATATTTAATTAAAAGTATATATATATGTAAGCAAAATAACTAAATCCGTTTGAAAAATTAATCCCAAAACACATGGGGACCTTTATCAGGGGAGCTGCTCCTTGTAGGGAAAGGAATATGAGAAGTTTCTGGGGAAACGCTGGTAATTTAACCAAAAAACACGTTTGGTTAAATTACCAGCTTTTCGTCAGAAACTTCTCATATTCCTCTCGCTACATGGGGGCGTTCCCCTTATGAAGGCCCCCATGTGTTTTGGGATTAATTTTTCATATAGCTTTAGTTATTTTGCTTATTTTTTATAGTTTTATATTTCCTTTTGCTGCAATCGCGCATTGGTTTATAAAATCTCTGTTCTAGTTCTATATATTTAATAATTCAACTTTTACTCCACCTTATATTTAAATATTATCTTATATATGTATATATATATATATATATAATTGTGTAATTTTATTCTTTTAGAAGTTTAAATATATTATATGTCGTTTCTTTTTCAACTTTTTGTTTTTTTCCAAAATACCAAATAAATCGAATTTTATTAAATGCAGAGAACCTAATCAAATGTCTATGAGAGTAATCGAAACGATTTTCGAAACAAATTACCTTAATTTATGCCAATTAGTTTCGGAAGAGAACTATTTTGTTCTAAACAGAAAATGCAACAGACAATCAGAAGAAAAATCTAAACAATTTTGCTGCTATTTATTCTTAACGAACGGATGCTTCATTTTATTTTAGAAAAGGAAATTACGACAGAGCATCTTGTAATTAATCAGATAGGTTAAAAAATAATGAAGATATATAAAACAGTACTAAGTTACAACGAAAAATTTAAAAGCTTATATAAATCTATCAAGCTATTCCCATTTTCTGGATATGAATTTATAATTGACTTTTACATTTTAGAGACAGACGTAAAATATAAGGGATTTTAATGTATTTCGATAGTTAGAAAGAGCTTTATATATATATATATATATATATATATATATAACAAATAAAATGTTCATTTAAAATTTTGAGCAAATAAAATTTTAACAATTTAAACAATATTATGTAAAATTTACATCATAAAATTTGTAAAATTCAGTGTGTAGGACATAGTTTCTTGAGACCCCTCACAAAGTAATGCATTTTCGCGATGGTGAGGATAAATCACTGTTTCTGTATCTGAGATTCTAAAATATCTGGAGTGACACCACACGACTTTCCGAACATTAAGTAATTAACGGTTTTGTAGATAAAGTAATATAAGAGGAGTTGTTAAATAAACAAAAGGGAGAAAAATATAATATTGTGTTTGAATATTTTTCTTCATATAGTACACGGTGTTTAATTTAAAGTTACTGAACTTTGAGCCCATAGATCATTATGATAAAGAATTTTTCATTGTGTCCCTATAAAAACCTATAAATGTCAGATTCATCAAAATGTCTATAGTTAGTGCAATATTACTCATAAAAATTTTGAGCTCAATTAAATGAGGCGTTTAGACGATATCGCACATTTAAAAATTTGGTTCCATAGGTCATAATGATAAAGAATTATTATTTATGTCCCTGTAAAAACACTGTAAGGGCTAAATTCACCAAAATCTAAGCAGTTCGTGCAACTGAGACCTAAAAAATTTGTATGAATTTTTTGCACAGTCTAATACGGCGTTTAGACGTTATCACACTTTTACAAATTCGACCCCATAGTCCATAATAATAAATAATTTTCCTTGCTGCCCCTCTAAAAAAACTATAAGTGTTTCACCCAAATCAATAGGGTTCGTGCTAAGTTGACTCTAAACATATGTACTAACTTTCAGCTCATTCGAGCAAAGCGTTTTGACGCTAACATGTTCACTCGCACACATACACACACTCATACATCTATGATCGCAAAAATAGTGAAAACGTATAGAAACATGAAAATCTCAAATTCGGATTTTTGACTTGATTACAATACTTTCCATACATATGCATGTTCGAGAAGCAAAACTAATAATAACTAGTGGATCTGCAGATCAGGAGTCTCAACGTCCTATTTACATCAGACATTATTTAATAGGTCATTTTTATTTATTCCTTATTATATAATCGTATATTTTGATTCGATCAACTTGTTACCATAATCAGATACATTCATGAGGGAGGCTACTGCCCCCCTTAACCCCCCGCTGTATCTTTATTTGTATATCTTATAAAGTGTTACGGAATTGTAAATAATTGCATTTATTTTTGTATAAATTCTTTCAAAAAGGTTTAGTAAAGTTAATAAAATGCTAACTTTGTGCATTTCAAGTCGTTTTAGCGTTAAAATAGTCTAATTCCCCCCTTAAAAACACTTAAAAAAGCTCCAATAAGTGAAGAAATGAATTTGGCGCCAAATTTGGCGACTGTTTCCCTCCTTGGCGATTTTTTGGCGACCTTGGCGAGAAAATCCTTATTAGGGATATACCAAATATGGAAGCTCTAATCTCACTATGAGATACGAGAATTTTCCAGAACAGTCTGTGTTCGATAGAAAAGTATAAAAGGAGCATTTTTTCGCCAAGGCGGTCAGTGTCAGATTTGTGTCAGTTTCGTCAAATGCTTGCTTTGCTTTGAGCCTCTATTGATGAGACTTTCTTTATGTGTTATTGCTAAACAGTTTGTACTGTTGTTTTGTTGTTAACGGCTGTTGTTTAGGCTGTGTTTACTGGTTGAATTGAAGCTGATACTTGGTTTATAGACCTGTATCTTTGTGGAACTTTCTGTGAATACATCACTGAATTTTTGCAAGTTTCGCCTTTCATTCTCGGACAAGTTACGGACCCCCAAGTACGCAACAATATGTATTCTTAATAAACGACGGTCTCGTATTATTTCCCTGAAATTCATAAATACCAAATTTCATATCAAATTTCATACAAAAAAAACTACCAATTTTCATGCAAAAATAATTACATAGCATATCGGAAATATTTTGCGTAACCTTCAAACTAATTTCCAATTCTATGCCCACCATTATCAACAAGAAAACATGCTTTTAAAATTCTAATAAAATTTCATTATATTTGATGGGGTGTAACCATGTTAAAATAAACTTTTAAGAAATATCGACTATAGACCGTAATAGTACGAAATTCCTTTATGCATCCCGGAAAAGTAACAACAGTCATTATATACGCCAATAATAAGAATAAACCTAATTAATTATAACTCATTAATTTTTCAAACAAATTTGACATCATTTGGATGATTAAAGTACATACTCGGAATTATTTTGTGTGGTCCCATAAATTATTTAGTCTATACATAACCTTTTTTAAGAGTAAACATAATTTTAAGCATCTTTATAATGTATGTTAATTTTATTAAGCTGAATTCAGAATAAACGCATTAAAGTGCGTGTTTAAATAAAAGTTTGTCCATAGGCTCTAATGTTACTAAATTCTTTCTTGAGTCTCTGTAAACAAACCATAAACATTGTATACACCAGTAAAAACTATTGAGCTTATTTTGCGTTTCAAATTAATAATTGTTCCAAATTTAACATCGTTTGGATGACTACGTGACATTGTTAGAACACTTTTGTAAGGTCCTGTAAATTAATTAGAAAGCTTAAGAGCACATATTTTCTTCAAACAACATGAGTTTAAGCATCTTACTCACGTACGCTAGTTTCATTTTCTTCATTGCTAAGTAATGATATTAAAATGCGTTTAAAAGGAATTCACCCCTTACGCCGTAATGTTAAGAATTTTGGCGTGTCCCTATACACAGTTTATAAACAATATAGCAATAAAAATTATACAGCTACTTATATGCGAAGCTGGAACGTGTGAGCCAATTTGCAATTCAATCGAAGGACTTTTGCGGCCGCTATTGCGGTACATACAAATTCTTCCCATAGGCCGTAATGATAAGAAAATCTTTGGCGTGTCCCTGTACACGAACTACAAATGGAGTGCACACCCAAAACTATACAGCTGATTTCGTGGGGATCATGAACATGTGTACCAAATTTCAAGTCAATAGCGTGATATTTGCGGCCGCTATCGCACGACAGACAGACAGACGGATAGACGGAACACGAAATCCTTTTGAGTTTCAACAGAGGGTCTCCGCTGACGTTTCGGCAAAAATTGGAAGTCAATAGCTTGATTTTTGCGGTGGCTATCGCGGTACATACAGATTCTTCCCACAGGCCGTAATGATAGAAAAACTTTGGCGTGTCCCTGTACACGAACTACAAATGGAAGACACACCTAAAACTATACAGCTAATTCCGTTGGTCTCATGAATATGTGTACCAAATTGCAAGTCAATAGCGTGATTTTTGTGGCCGCTATCGCGATACATACAAATTCCTCCCTTAGGCCGTAATGATAAGAAACAATTTGGCGTGTCCCTGTATACGAACTACAAATGGAATATATACCAAAAACTGTACAGCTGATTTCGTGGGGCTCATGAACATGTGTACCAAATTTCAAGTCAATAGAGCTATATTTGCGGCCGCTATCGCGCGACAGACAGACAGACAGACAGACAGACAGACAGACAGATAGATAGACACACAGACACAGCCCAAAACCGTTTTGAGTCTCAACAGATGGCCTCCACTGACGTTTCGGCAATAACAACAAATAATTTAAAAAAGAAATGCTATTTGAATTTTTGGCTAAATTCTATGCAAAACCTGTAAAATTGTCTGTACATTTTGCATCATGTATAGCAATGTGTATAACTATGTTGTACTTTATATCACACCATCCTAGACTCAAATTTCAACATAGTAAATCTCGACCGCACATGGCGATAGATACTTCTGCTTGTTCAGCCCTATCTTTGCCAGTAAGTTTGCTTGATCTTTCTTCCATTGAGAGTGTTTGGAGTATTATGAAAAGCGTCCTACAACTTACTTGGTATTTTATCGATCAAACGCACTAATGGTACAGAATTTAGCTCGCTATTTCACAGAACAAGTTGCGTCAAATTTATCAACCAATGCCAAGATGAGAAAATGTTTGCATACAGCACTCCAAACCCGTTAAGATTTGCCGAGTCCAAGCAGGTAGCGGCTGTCCAAAGGTTTCTGAGTAGCTCTTTGCCATAAGGTTCAGAGGTAGATCAACGTGTTTTCACACCAAATTCATAAGACTTCTCTCATGAAAAAATAAACTTTTTTTTTTTTTTTTTTTTTTTTTTTTTGTAATACTGATAATTAGTTTTCCTTTGCACTTATATCTTATGTACCGATTCTCGTCCCATTCGGATAACTATACCTTGGTCTTCCTTGGTGCTCCATTTTCTAGTGATATATATATATATATATATATATATCATACAGACACACACATACGCTTATGTAAAATTACCAAAAAAAAAAAAAAAATTCGATCGAGAATGACCAAACGTTATGTAATAAGTAAACAGACTGAAAGTGATGAAAACAAAATGAAATCAAATGAGTGAGATCATGCTGATTCCTAATTTTTTCAAAGAAATTGTAGCAATAGAGTATGCATAGATTATGGTTTTAAAAATTAAATTGTGCTAAGAGCAAAAATATCTACTTAACAGATGAGAAACATGTATTGTGAACACCATAACTCCAGATTTTAGCTATTTATTGATGGTAGACACGAATTTTTGCTTACAAAATTATACGTCGTTTAATGGAACTCGAAATATTTAAATTCTTTTTCCGTACCTGTTAAAAAAAGAAAGAAAAAAAACAAAAAAACTTCCATTTTACTAAAGCGAACACTAAATAATTTGGGTCCCAGAACTGTAACTAATCGTATTCATCTGATATCCCGTAGAAAAATAAATACATATTTTAATAAACTAGTGGATCTGCAGATCAGGAGCCTCAACGTCCTATTTGCATCAGACATTTTTCAATAGGTCATTTTTATTTATTCCTTATTATATAATAGTATATATTGATTCGATCAACTTATTACCATAATCAGATACATTCCTGAGGGGGGTTGCCGCCCCCCTCAACCCCCCGCTGTATCTCTCTTTGTATATCATGTAAAGTGTTACAGAATAGTAAATAATTGCATTTATTTTTGTATAAATTTTTAAAGAGGCTTAGTAAGTCGATAAAATGCTAATGTTGTGCACTTCTAGTCGTTTTAGCGTTAAAATAGCCTAATTTTCCTTTAAAAACGCATTAAAAAGCACCATATAAGGGAAGAAATGGATTTGGCGCCAAATTTGGCGACTGTTTCCCTCCTTGGCGATTTTTTTGGCGACCTTGGCGAGAAAATCCTTATTAGGGATATACCAAATATGGAAGCTCTAATCTCATTGGCTGATGAGATATGATAATTTTTCAGAACAGTCTGTGTACGATAGAATAGTATAAAAGGAGCATTTTTTTAGCCAAGGCGGCCAATCTCAGATCTGTGTCAGTTTCGTCAAATGCTTGCTTTGCTTTGAGCCACTTTAAATGAGACTTTCTTTATGTGTTATTGCTAAACAGTTTGTACTGTTGTTTTGCTGTTAACGGGTGTTGTTTAAGCTGTGTTTACTGGTTAAATTGATGCTGATACTTGGTTTATAGACCTGTATTTTTCTGGAACTTTCTGTAAATACATCACTGAATTTTTCCAAGTTTCGCCTTTCATTCTCGGACAACTTACGAACCCCCAAGTACGCAACAATACATATTCTTAATAAACGACGGTCTTGTATTATTTCCCTGAAATTCATATATACCAAATTTCATACAAAAAAAAAAAATTCCATAGCATATCAGAAATATTTTGCGTAACCTTTAAAATAATTTCCAATTTTATGCCCACAATTATCAACAGGAAAACATGCTTTTAAAATTCTAATAATATTTCCTTATATTTGATGAGGTGTAACCATGTTAAAATAAACTTTTAAGAAATATCGACTATAGACCGTAATAGTACGAAATTATTTTATGTATCCCGGAAAAGTAGCCACAGTCATTATAAACGCAAATAATAAGAATAAACCTAATTAATTATAACTCATTAATTTTTCAAATTAGTTTGACATCATTTAGATGATTAGAGTACATACTCGGAATTACTTTGTGTGGTCCCATAAATTATTTAGTCTATACATAACATTTTTTAAGAGTAAACATAATTTTAAGCATCTTTATAATGTATGTTAATTTTATTAAGTTCAATTCAGCATAAACGCATTAAAGTGCGCGCTTAAATAAAAGTTTGTCCACGGGCTCTAATGTTACGAAATTATTTCTTGTGTCTCTGTAAACAAACCATAAACATCGTATACACCAGTAAAAACTATTCAGCTTATTTTGCGTTTAAAATTAATAGTTGTTCCAAATTTAACATCGTTTGGATGACACCGTGATATTGTAAGAACACTTTTGTAAGGTCCTGTACATTAATTAGAAAGCTTAAGAGCACATGTTTTCTTCAAACAACATGAGTTTAAGCATCTTACTCACGTACGCTAGTTTCATTTTCTTCATTTCAAAATAATGATATTAAAATGCGTTTAAAAGAAATTCACCCCGTACTCATTAATATTAAGAATTTTGGCGTATCCCTATACACAGTTTATAAACAATATAGCAATAAAAATTATACAGCTACTTATATTCAAAACTGGAACGTGTGCGCCAATTTGCAAGTCAATCGAAGGACCGCTATTGCGGTACATACAAATTCTTCCCATAGCCCGTAATGATAGAAAAACTTTGGCGTGTCCCTGTACACGAACTACGAATGGAATAAACACCCAAAACTATACAGCTAATTTCGTGGGGATCATGGACATGTGTACCAAATTTCAAGTCAATAGCGAGATATTTGCGGCCGCTATCGCACGGCAGACAGACAGACAGACGGACAGACGGAACACAAAATCCTTTTGAGTCTCAACAGAGGGCTTCCACTGACGTTTTGGCAAAAATTGGAAGTCAATAGCTTGAGTTTTCCGGTGGCTATTGCGGTACATACAAATTCTTCCCATAGGCCGTAATGATAGAAAAAAATTGGCGTGTCCCTGTACACGAACTACAAATGGAATACACACCTAAAACTATACAGCTAATTCCGTTGGGCTTATGAATGCGTGTACCAAATTGCAAGTCAATAGCGTGATTTTTGTGGCCGCTATCGCGACACATACAAATTCCTCTCTTGGGCCGTAATGATAAGAAAAACTTTGGCGTGTCCCTGTATACGAACTACAAATGGAATACATACCAAAAACTATACAAATAATTTCGTGGGGCTCATGAACATGTGTACCAAATTTCAAGTCAATAGCTCTATTTTTGCGGCCGCCACCGCGATACATACAAATTCCTCCCATAGACCGTAATGATAAAAGAAACTTTGGCGTGTCCCTGTATACGAACTACAAATGGAATACATACCAAAACCAATACAGCTGATTTCGTGGGGCTCATAAACATGTGTACAGAATTTCATGTCAATAGCGCTAATTTTGCGGCCGCTATCGCACGGCAGACAGACAGACAGACGGACAGACGGAACACAAAACCCTTTTGAGTCTCATCAGAGGGCCTCCACTGACGTTTTGGCAAAAATTGGAAGACAATAGCTTGATATTTCCGGTGGCTATCGCGGTACATACAAATTCTTCCCATAGGCCGTAATGATAGAAAAACTTTGGCGTGTCCCTGTACACGAACTACAAATGGAACACACACCTAAAACTATACAGCTAATTCCGTTGGGCTCATGAATGTGTGTACCAAATTGCAAGTCAATAGCGTGATTTTTGTGGCCGCTAACGCGACACATACAAATTCCTCTCTTAGGCCGTAATGATAAAAGAAACTTTGTCGTGTCCCTGTACACGAACTACAAATGGAATACATACCAAAACCAATACAGCTGATTTCGTGGGGATCATGAACATGTGTACCAAATTTCAAGTCAATAGCGTGATATTTGCGGCCGCTATCGCACGACAGACAGACAGACGGATAGACGGAACACAAAATCCTTTTGAGTTTCAACAGAGGGTCTCCGCTGACGTTTCGGCAAAAATTGGAGGTCAATAGCTTGATTTTTGCGGTGGCTATCGCGGTACATACAGATTCTTCCCACAGGCCGTAATGATAGAAAAACTTTGGCGTGTCCCTGTACACGAACTACAAATGGAATACACACCTAAAACTATACAGCTAATTCCGTTGGTCTCATGAATATGTGTACCAAATTGCAAGTCAATAGCGTGATTTTTGTGGCCGCTATCGCGATACATACAAATTCCTCCCTTAGGCCGTAATGATAAGAAACAATTTGGCGTGTCCCTGTATACGAACTACAAATGGAATATATACCAAAAACTGTACAGCTGATTTCGTGGGGCTCATGAACATGTGTACCAAATTTCAAGTCAATAGAGCTATATTTGCGGCCGCTATCGCGCGACAGACAGACAGACAGACAGATAGATAGACACACAGACACAGCCCAAAACCGTTTTGAGTCTCAACAGATGGCCTCCACTGACGTTTCGGCAATAACAACAAATAATTTAAAAAAGAAATGCTATTTGAATTTTTGGCTAAATTCTATGCAAAACCTGTAAAATTGTCTGTACATTTTGCATCATGTATAGCAATGTGTATAACTATGTTGTACTTTATATCACACCATCCTAGACTCAAATTTCAACATAGTAAATCTCGACCGCACATGGCGATAGATACTTCTGCTTGTTCAGCCCTATCTTTGCCAGTAAGTTTGCTTGATCTTTCTTCCATTGAGAGTGTTTGGAGTATTATGAAAAGCGTCCTACAACTTACTTGGTATTTTATCGATCAAACGCACTAATGGTACAGAATTTAGCTCGCTATTTCACAGAACAAGTTGCGTCAAATTTATCAACCAATGCCAAGATGAGAAAATGTTTGCATACAGCACTCCAAACCCGTTAAGATTTGCCGAGTCCAACCAGGTAGCGGCTGTCCAAAGGTTTCTGAGTAGCCATAAGGTTCAGAGGTAGATCAACGTGTTTTCACACCAAATTCATAAGACTTCTCTCATGAAAAAATAAACTTTTTTTTTTTTTTTTTTTTTTTTTTTTTTTTTTTTTTTTAAATACTGATAATTAGTTTTCCTTTGCACTTATATCTTATGTACCGATTCTCGTCCCATTCGGATAACTATACCTTGGTCTTCCTTGGTGCTCCATTTCCTAGTGATATATATATATATATATATATATATCATACAGACACACACATACGCTTATGTAAAATTACCAAAAAAAAAAAAAATTCGATCGAGAATGACCAAACGTTATGTAATAAGTAAACAGACTGAAAGTGATGAAAACAAAATGAAATCAAATGAGTGAGATCATGCTGATTCCTAATTTTTTCAAAGAAATTGTAGCAATAGAGTATGCATAGATTATGGTTTTAAAAATTAAATTGTGCTAAGAGCAAAAATATCTACTTAACAGATGAGAAACATGTATTGTGAACACCATAACTCCAGATTTTAGCTATTTATTGATGGTAGACACGAATTTTTGCTTACAAAATTATACGTCGTTTAATGGAACTCGAAATATTTAAATTCTTTTTCCGTACCTGTTAAAAAAAGAAAGAAAAAAAACAAAAAAACTTCCATTTTACTACAGCTTACTAAAGCGAACACTAAATAATTTGGGTCCCAGAACTGTAACTAATCGTATTCATCTGATATCCCGTAGAAAAATAAATACATATTTTAATAAACTAGTGGATCTGCAGATCAGGAGCCTCAACGTCCTATTTGCATCAGACATTTTTCAATAGGTCATTTTTATTTATTCCTTATTATATAATAGTATATATTGATTCGATCAACTTATTACCATAATCAGATACATTCCTGAGGGGGGTTGCCGCCCCCCTCAACCCCCCGCTGTATCTCTCTTTGTATATCATGTAAAGTGTTACAGAATTGTAAATAATTGCATTTATTTTTGTATAAATTTTTAAAGAGGCTTAGTAAGTCGATAAAATGCTAATGTTGTGCACTTCTAGTCGTTTTAGCGTTAAAATAGCCTAATTTTCCTTTAAAAACGCATTAAAAAGCACCATATAAGGGAAGAAATGGATTTGGCGCCAAATTTGGCGACTGTTTCCCTCCTTGGCGATTTTTTGGCGACCTTGGCGAGAAAATCCTTATTAGGGATATACCAAATATGGAAGCTCTAATCTCATTGGCTGATGAGATATGATAATTTTTCAGAACAGTCTGTGTACGATAGAATAGTATAAAAGGAGCATTTTTTTAGCCAAGGCGGCCAATCTCAGATCTGTGTCAGTTTCGTCAAATGCTTGCTTTGCTTTGAGCCACTTTAGATGAGACTTTCTTTATGTGTTATTGCTAAACAGTTTGTAATGTTGTTTTGCTGTTAACGGGTGTTGTTTAAGCTGTGTTTACTGGTTAAATTGATGCTGATACTTGGTTTATAGACCTGTATTTTTCTGGAACTTTCTGTAAATACATCACTGAATTTTTCCAAGTTTCGCCTTTCATTCTCGGACAACTTACGAACCCCCAAGTACGCAACAATACATATTCTTAATAAACGACGGTCTTGTATTATTTCCCTGAAATTCATATATACCAAATTTCATACAAAAAAAAAATTCCATAGCATATCAGAAATATTTTGCGTAACCTTTAAAATAATTTCCAATTTTATGCCCACAATTATCAACAGGAAAACATGCTTTTAAAATTCTAATAATATTTCCTTATATTTGATGAGGTGTAACCATGTTAAAATAAACTTTTAAGAAATATCGACTATAGACCGTAATAGTACGAAATTATTTTATGTATCCCGGAAAAGTAGCCACAGTCATTATAAACGCAAATAATAAGAATAAACCTAATTAATTATAACTCATTAATTTTTCAAATTAGTTTGACATCATTTAGATGATTAGAGTACATACTCGGAATTACTTTGTGTGGTCCCATAAATTATTTAGTCTATACATAACATTTTTTAAGAGTAAACATAATTTTAAGCATCTTTATAATGTATGTTAATTTTATTAAGTTCAATTCAGCATAAACGCATTAAAGTGCGCGCTTAAATAAAAGTTTGTCCATGGGCTCTAATGTTACGAAATTATTTCTTGTGTCTCTGTAAACAAACCATAAACATCGTATACACCAGTAAAAACTATTCAGCTTATTTTGCGTTTAAAATTAATAGTTGTTCCAAATTTAACATCGTTTGGATGACACCGTGATATTGTAAGAACACTTTTGTAAGGTCCTGTACATTAATTAGAAAGCTTAAGAGCACATGTTTTCTTCAAACAACATGAGTTTAAGCATCTTACTCACGTACGCTAGTTTCATTTTCTTCATTTCAAAATAATGATATTAAAATGCGTTTAAAAGAAATTCACCCCGTACTCATTAATATTAAGAATTTTGGCGTATCCCTATACACAGTTTATAAACAATATAGCAATAAAAATTATACAGCTACTTATATTCAAAACTGGAACGTGTGCGCCAATTTGCAAGTCAATCGAAGGACCGCTATTGCGGTACATACAAATTCTTCCCATAGTCCGTAATGATAGAAAAACTTTGGCGTGTCCCTGTACACGAACTACGAATGGAATAAACACCCAAAACTATACAGCTAATTTCGTGGGGATTATGGACATGTGTACCAAATTTCAAGTCAATAGCGTGATATTTGCGGCCGCTATCGCACGGCAGACAGACAGACAGACGGACAGACGGAACACAAAATCCTTTTGAGTCTCAACAGAGGGCTTCCACTGACGTTTTGGCAAAAATTGGAAGTCAATAGCTTGAGTTTTCCGGTGGCTATTGCGGTACATACAAATTCTTCCCATAGGCCGTAATGATAGAAAAAATTTGGCGTGTCCCTGTACACGAACTACAAATGGAATACACACCTAAAACTATACAGCTAATTCCGTTGGGCTTATGAATGCGTGTACCAAATTGCAAGTCAATAGCGTGATTTTTGTGGCCGCTATCGCGACACATACAAATTCCTCTCTTGGGCTGTAATGTAAGAAAAACTTTGGCGTGTCCCTGTATACGAACTACAAATGGAATACATACCAAAAACTATACAAATAATTTCGTGGGGCTCATGAACATGTGTACCAAATTTCAAGTCAATAGCTCTATTTTTGCGGCCGCCACAGCGATACATACAAATTCCTCCCATAGACCGTAATGATAAAAGAAACTTTGGCGTGCCCCTGTATACGAACTACAAATGGAATACATACCAAAACTAATACAGCTGATTTCGTGGGGCTCATAAACATGTGTACAGAATTTCATGTCAATAGCGCTAATTTTGCGGCCGCTATCGCACGGCAGACAGACAGACAGACGGACAGACGGAACACAAAACCCTTTTGAGTCTCATCAGAGGGCCTCCACTGACGTTTTGGCAAAAATTGGAAGACAATAGCTTGATATTTCCGGTGGCTATCGCGGTACATACAAATTCTTCCCATAGGCCGTAATGATAAAAAACTTTGGCGTGTCCCTGTACACGAACTACAAATGGAACACACACCTAAAACTATACAGCTAATTCCGTTGGGCTCATGAATGTGTGTACCAAATTGCAAGTCAATAGCGTGTTTTTTGTGGCCGCTAACGCGACACATACAAATTCCTCTCTTAGGCCGTAATGATAAAAGAAACTTTGCCGTGTCCCTGTACACGAACTACAAATGGAATACATACCAAAACCAATACATCTGATTTCGTGGGGCTCATAAACATGTGTACAAAAATTCATGTCAATAGCGCTATTTTTGCGACCGCTACCGCGATACATACAAATTCCTCCCATAGGCCGTAATGATAAGAGAAACTTTGGCGTGTCCCTGTATACGAACTACAAATGGAATACATACCAAAAACTATACAACTAATTTCGTGGGGCACATGAACATGTGTACGAAATTTCATGTCAATAGCTCTATTTTTGCGGCCGCTATCCAGATACATACAAATTCCTCCCATAGACCGTAATGATAAGAAAAACTTTGGCGTATCCCTGTATACGAACTACAAATGGAATACATACCAAAAACTATACAGCTGATTTCGTGGGGCTCATGAACATGTGTACCAAATTTCAAGTCAATAGCGCTATTTTTGCGTCCGCTATCGCGCGACAGACAGACAGACACACAGACGCAGCCCAAAATCGTTTTGAGCAATTAAAATGCGTTTAAACGAAATTCACCCCATACGCCATAATGTTAAGAATTTTGGCGTGTCCCTGTATACAGTTTATAACAAATATAGCAATAAAAATTATACAGCTACTTATATGCAAAGCTGGAACGTGTGCGCCAATTTGCAAGTCAATCGAAGGATTTTTGCGGCCGCTCTTGCGGTACATACAAATTCTTCCTATAGGCCGTAAGGATAAGAAAAATTTCGGCGTGTCCCTGTACACGAACAACAAATGGAATACACACCAAACACTATACAGCTAATTTCGATGGACTCATGAATATGTGTACAAAATTGCAAGTCAATAGCGTTTTTTTGTGGCCGCTATCGCGGTACATACAAATTCTTCCTATAGGCCGTAATGATAAAAAAAACTTTGGCGTGTCCCTGTACACGAACTACAAATGGAACGCACACCCAAAACTATACAGCTAATTTCGTGGGGATCATGAACATGTGTACAAAATTTCAAGTCAATAGCGTGATTTTTGCGGCCGCTATCGCACGACAGACAGACAGACAGACGGACGGACAGACGGAACCCAAAATCCTTTTGAGTCTCAACAGAGGGCCTCCACTGACGTTTCGGCAAAAATTGGATGTCAATAGCTTGATTTTTGCGGTGGCTATCGCGGTACATACAGATTCTTCCCATAGGCTGTAATGATAGAAAATCTTTGGCGTGTCCCTGTACACGAACTACAAATAGAATACACACCTAAAACTATACAGCTGATTCCGTTGGGATCATGAACATGTGTACCAAATTGCAAGTCAATAGCGTGATTTTTGTGGCCGCTATCGCGGTACATACGAATTCCTCCCATAGACCGTAATGATAAGAAAAACTTTGGCGTGTCCCTGTACACGAATTACAAATGGAATACACACTCAAAACTACACAGCTGATTTCGTTGGGCACATGAACACGTGTACCAAATTGCAAGTCAATTGCGTGAATTTTGTGGCCGCAATCGCGATACATACAAATTTCTCACATAGGCCGTAATGATAAGAAAAAATTTGGCGTGTCCCTGTATACGAACTACAAATGGAATACATACCAAAAACTATACAGCTGATTTCGTGGGTCTCATGAACATGTTTACCAAATTTCAAGTCAATAGCGCTATTTTTGCGGCCGCTATCGCGCGACAGACAGACAGACAGACACAGCCCCGTTTTGAGTCTCATCAGAGGGCCTCCACTGACGTTTCGGCAATAAACTAGTGGATCTGCAGATCAGGAGCCTCAACGTCTTATTTGCATCAGACATTATTCAATAGGTCATTTTTTTTATTCCTTATTATATAATAGAATATATTGATTCCATCGACTTATTACCATAATCAGATACATTCCTGACGGGGGCTGCCGCCCCCTCAACCCCCTGCTGTATCTCTCTTTCTATACCTATTTGTATATCATATAAAGTGTTACGGAATTGTAAATAATTGCATTTAATTTTGTATAATTTCTTTCAAAGAGGGTTAGAAAATCGATAAAATGCTAATTTTGTGCATTTCTAGTCGTTTTAGCGTTAAAATAGCCTAAAAGCCTAGCGTTAAAATTGTCCTTTAAAAACGCATTAAAAAGCTCCAATAAGGAAAGAAATGGATTTGGCGCCAAATTTGGCGACTGTTTTCCTCCTTGGCGATTTTTTTGGCGACCTTGGCGAGAAAATCCTTATTAGGGTTATACCAAATATGGAAGCTCTAATCTCATTGGCTGATGAGATACGAGAATTTTCCAGAACAGGTTGTGTTCGATAGAATAGTATAAAAGGAGCATTTTTTTAGCCAAGGCGGCCAATCTCATATCTGTGTCAGTTTCGTCAAATGCTTGCTTTGCTTTGGGCCTCTTTGAATGAGACTTGCTTTATGTGTTGTTGATAAACAGTTTGTAATGTTGTTTTGCTGTTAACGGCTGTTGTTTAAGCTATGTTTATTGGTTGAATTGAAGCTGATACTTGGTTTATAGACCTGCATTTTTCTGGAACTTTCTGTGAATAAATCACTGAATTTTTGCAAGTTTCGCCTTTCATTCTCGGACAACTTACGAACCCCCAAGTACGCAACAATAGGTATTCTTAATAAACGACGGTCTTGTATTATTTCCCTGAAATTCATAAATGCCAAATTTCATATCAAATTTCATACAAAAAAAATTACATAGCATATCGAAAATATTTTGCCTAACCTTTAAACTAATTATCAATTCTCTTCCAACAATTTTCTACAGGAAAACATGCTTTTAAAATTCTAATAAAATATCATTATATTTGATGGGGATGTAACCATGTTAAAATACACTTTTAAGAAATTCCGACGATAGACCGTAATAGTACGAAATTCCTTTATGTATTCCTTAAAACTAGCCACAGTCATTATAAACGCCAATAATAAGAATAAACTTAATTAATTATAACTCATTAATTTTTCAACTAATTTGACATCATTTGGATGATTACAGTACATACTCGGAATTATTTTGTGTGGTCCCATAAATTATTTAGGCTATACATAACCTTTTTTAAGAGTAAACATGATTTTAAGCATCTTTATAATGTATGTTAATTTTATTAAGTTCAATTCAGCATAAACTTATTAAAGTGCGCGGTTAAGTTAAAAATTTGTCCATAGGCTCTAATGTTACGAAATTCTTTCGTGTGTCTTTGTACACGAACTATAAACATTGTATACACCAGTAAAAACTATTCAGCTTATTTTGCGTTTAAAATTAATAATTGTTCCAATTGTAACATCGTTTGGATGACTACGTGACATTGGCAGAACACTTTTGTAAGATCCTGTACATTAATTAGAAAGCTTAAGAGCACATATTTTCTTCAAATAACATAAGTTTAAGCACCTTACTCACGTACGCTAGTTTCATTTTCTTCATTGGAAAGTAAATATTAAAATTCGTTTAAACGAAATTCACCCCATACTCCGTAATGTTAAGAATTTTGGCGTGTCCCTGTAAAAAGTTTATAAAAAATATAGCAATGAATATTATACAGCTGCTTATATGCAAAGCTGGAACGTGTGCAGCAATTTGCAAGTCAATCGAAGGATTTTTGCGGCCGCTATTGCGGTACATACAAATTCTTCCCCATAGGCCGTAAAGATGAGAGAAACTTTGGCATGCCCCTGTACACGAACGACAAATGGAATACACACCTATACAGCTAATTCCGTTGGGCTGATGAATATGTGTACCAAATTGCAAGTCAATAGCGTTATTTTGGGGGCCGCTATCGCGGTACATACAATATCTTCCCATAGGCCGTAATGATAAAAAAACCTTGGCGTGTCCCTGTACACGAACTACAGATGGAATGCACACCCAAAACTATACAGCTAATTTCGTGGGGATCATGAATATGTGTACCAAATTGCAAGTCAATAGCGATATTTTGGGGGCCGCTATCGCGGTACATACAATATCTTCCCATAGGCCGTAATGATAAAAAAATTTGGCGTGTCCCTGTACACAAACTACAAATGTAATGCACACCCAGAACTATACAGCTAATTTCGTAGGGATCATGAACATGTGTGCAAAATTTCAAGTCAATAGCGTGATTTTTGCGGCCGCTATCGCACGACAGACAGACAGAGAGACAGACGGACAGACGGAACCCAAAATCCTTTTGAGTCTCAACAGAGGGCCTCCATTCACGTTTCGGCAAAAATTGGAAGTCAATAGCTTGATTTTTGCGGTGGCTATCGCGGTACATACAGATTCTTACCATAGGCCGTAATGATAGAAAATCTTTGGCGTGTCCCTGTACACGAACTACAAATGGAATACACACCTAAAACTATACAGCTGATTCCGTTTGGCTCATGAACATGTGTACCAAATTGCAAGTCAATAGCTTGATTTTTGTGGCCGCTATCGCGGTACATACAAATTCCTCCCATAGGCCGTAATGATAAGAAAAACTTTGGCGTGTCCCTGTACACGAATTAGAAATGGAATACACACCCAAAACTATACAGCTGATTTCGTGGGGCACATGAACATGTGTACCAAATTGCAAGCCAATAGCGTGATTTTTGTGGCCGCTATCGTGATACATACAAATTTCTCCCATAGGCCGTAACGATAAAAAATACTTTGGCGTGTCCCTGTATACAAACTACAAATGGAATACATACCAAAAACTATACAGCTGATTTCGTGGGTCTCATGAACATGTGTACCAAATTTCAAGTCAATAGCGCTATTTTTGCGGCCGCTATCGCGCGACAGACAGACAGACAGACAGACAGAAAGACACACAGACACAGCCCAAAACCGTTTTGAGTCTCAACAGAGGGCCTCTACTGACGTTTCGGCAATAATTAAAAAAATACTTCATATTCTACACAAATCGTGGAAAAGTGATTTTTAGCGGTTTTAAGAAACTTTAACTCAATCGGATATGACGTTTAGATGATTTCGAACTTGAAATAACTAAAGTTCAATAGTTATTAAGATAAAGAACTTTTATATATATCTATGAAAAAATCTATAAGACCTACAATGATCAATATGTATGACGTTGACCTATAGCATACCTATTAAACTTCATTTAAGAAAGAGTACAGACGCTATCGATCTGTAAGTGATTTGCATTTATATTCCATATTGGTAAAGAAACTTTCTCTGTGTCCCCGTAAAAGAATTATTTTCAGTTATTCTTCAAATCATGCATTATTTATTAAAATTTCAAAAATCGTTCAACAGTGATCTGAAATAGTGATCTGAAATACTTCAATTTTTATATCAATCGAATATGGCGTTTAGATGATAGCGTGGTTATATAATTTGAGTCTATAGAACTTAATCAATTATAAAGAATTTTTCTTTGCCCCAGTGCAATAGAATTATAAGCCCTGTACTAAAAAAACTCATATATATACATATCACATTGCTTTAATAAAAGAATGAGCACCATGAAAAATATCACATATTACTTCTATTTTTTTTTTTTTTTTTTTTTTTTTTTTTTTATAGAGACGTATATATCTAAGTTTCAATGTAACATTAATATATTATTATATGTATATTGGAACTTTGCTATAAAATGATCTTTATTAAAAATTGTGTACTAATATTACATATTTCTTTCACAGGGGAAAAAAATGAATTGGGATACGTTATGATTTGCAGTAACAATGTACGAACATGTGGAGAAATACTCAAAAAAAAAAAAAAAAAAAAAAAGAAAAAGAAAAAGAAAAAAAAAACTGTGGTAATTTACGTATTTTCTTATTTACTAATTATGTTTTTTCTTTCTTTTCTTTTAAGATATTTAGATGCTTGTTAAGTATTAAATGCTCAGAATGTCGATTGGCATTGCTCCAGATTTAAATATTTATTCACACAACTATACATATTTTTAATAGATTTTAAATTTTTGTACAGACTACTATTAATTTTTATTTTATAAAACTTTAGAATATACCGATTGCTATAATAATAAATTAACGTTGTCGATGTAAATAGCGACCTAGAATGGCAAGGCGGATAAAGCCCGGCGAATTGTATTATATTTTCTAATTTTTAATCACAATGCGTTATATATAAGAAATATTTTTTAAATAATAGAAATTTTTACTATTATTTTTTAATTATATATATGTATATATTAATCAAAACTTATTTTAAACATAATTTTCAAAAGTATAATCATTGTTAGTAAAATATAAATAAGTTTCATATATTGATATTCCCTATATATGCATGTTAAATAAAAAATATAAGATAATTAAAATATACATATATAAAATATTTACTTGATAAAAAAAATATTTTTTTTAAATAATAAAAACAATCTGGTGTGTCACTCACACTACTTTCTCTTACCAGGAGATTAAGAGGTAATATAACGAGTACTGTTATGTAAACCTATGTTAAACAATTCAAATTAGGCTTAGGAAGAGTTTTATATGATAAGTAGTTCTGTGTGAGGCGGGCTGCCGCCCCCCCTCAACCCCCCGTTTCATTAATGTACAAAAAAAAAACAAAAAACAAAAAAAAACAGCGATGAATATTTAGCTTAAAACATACATTATTTACCATATATCTATGAGGAATTTGTTTCAATTCCCAAACAGCTTTCCTGGAAATGGTAATATATTATTAGTAAAACACATCCACTAACAACAAATAACTAGTGTGTTGTGGCCACCACACTTCTTTTTTCTATATCTTCCTTCACAAATTTACTCAGTAAAAATAATTTATTAAAATTATTATTAAAAAAATAAATAAAAAATATCTCCCATGATAATGCACTGGGTTCCATATTGGAGGAGTAGTATAACACTAAATATCCAAAATAAAGTTGAATTTATTCTCAATATGACATTATTATTATTATTATTATTATTATTTTGTTAAATATCAAAAAATCGATAACTTTATTTTAAATTATCGCAGATCGATGGTTCAATCATTCGTTTTAAAGGTATTGGTGAGCTCTTTTGAAAGATACCCATCATGAAAATTTACTCTCCTCGAGGGGGACTTCACCCCCAGGGGGTCCCCAGTAGACTATCTCTATTACACAATATATATATATATATATATATATATATATATATATATATATATATATATTCCTTTCATTTGGTTTAGTGCTGTCTATAGATGTTAAAATCTATTTACCTGTTATTTCCCACATAGACGTAATGTATTTGAATACTTTTGAGTCTCCCTGTACACGAACCATTTTCTTTATCTCAATGAAAAGCTTAGTGCAGCATCCCTATATGATACACATTTAGAATACCGAGTTTGGAATTTCTGCTACTTGTTGTTCTTGAGATAAGCTGATAACAGACACACAGACAGACAGACCATTCGCTAAAAATCTGATTTTTGTATTCAGGAAATCTCAGAACATGTAAATATAACAAAAACTCACGTTGGGAAATATGACCCTAAAGCAATACTTTCTCGACACTATGGGTAAGAGAAAGTAAAAAATCAAACCCTTTAATGACTTAAACTTGCATACTAATTTCTGTTAACTCAACAATGAGCACTAATTTCGTTAACGCTGTAATACACGAATTTACGAAGTAAAAGTTTATGAAAAAAGAAATTAAAAAAAAAAAAAAAAAAAAAAAAAAAATGATATTGACAGTTTTTGTAGAACAGTCAATTTAGTCAATTTCATATTTATTGGGCTGACTGCGGTCTTTTATCAAAGAGACATCGTAATAAATATCGATTAAAATATTGATAAACAATCCCTTAAGTGCTTCATATAACTGTCTTTAAATATAATCAATAACCATAAACAAACTATACATATTTTTTTTTTTTTATTCATTTTATAGAAAATACAAAAACGTCTTATCTCCGAAACATTTCCTTGAGATATTTACTTTATCATTTTTCTTGAAATATAAAAGAATTTAAAAGTGTATGGTTTTGACATGTCATTAAAAAATGTTTCAGTGGCGTTTGCTTTCATATATAAAGAAATAAATTTGGCTTTAAATCTTTTTTCCCGAAGGTAAAGGCAATATTTTTATTATTTTCTCTAACATGTCCAAATAAAGAAATTACAATCAATATATATATATATATATATATATATAAGAAATTTTTAAAACAAATATGTGTATGATATAAAATGATATATAATTAAAGATAATTATAAAGGTTGTTTTCAGTTTGGTGAGAAGTTGGTTGCTATGGATAGTTATTAGCTAATTGCTACTATCCTTTCAGAACTTCTCTTTTACCCTTATGCCTCCCTGGTGAACACTTTTGTATTTTTTGGGGTTTTATTTCGTTTCATTTGTTAAATTATACATATATACAATATTTACACGTTTTTTTGCAGCAATTTTGCGCATTGATTTGTAAATCTCCTGTTGCTTCTTCTAATCTTTAAACTTTTATTTTAATTTTATATACATAAATATTTGTTTTAAAAGTTTCTTATATATATATATATATATATATATATATATATATATATATATATATATATATATATATACAGTATACACGTCGTAAATATGTGTCATCAAATATCAGGGGAATAAGTAACGTTTTAGGCAATATTTGTCAAATTTATTGTAATTATGTCTATTATTTAAACAGTTGCTATTTAAAACAATTCACATCTAAGAACAATATGTCTTATTATCTTCAATAATGTTTAAATTCATTTAAAAGGGGAAATATATATATCGTAACTTGAAACAAAGTTTTAATGTAGAAGTAATATATATTTATCTATATATATAAAAGAGCAGAGTCTGTCTGTGTGTGTGTGTGTGTGTGTGTGTGTGTTCGCTATAGAATCCTAGGCCGTTTCACCGAGCGGGACCAAATTTGGCACGGTTAATGTTTACGACCCGAGAAAGACAACGCCGCAAGCGATTTTACAAAATTCGCCCCCCAAGGGGGGGAGGGGGGGCAAAACGTAATTTCACAAAATCCTCCATAACTCAAACAAAAAAACAGATATCCGTAAAATTTTTGCTTTTAAATATAGCTAATACAAATGTCTAAAAATCGGTTTCTGGAATTTTTGAAATTCGGTCCCCAAGGGGGGCGGGGGGGGCAAAACGTGATTTCACATGCGTAAGGGGGGGCTATGGGGCAAAAACAAATAGAAATACAGTTAGGCCGTGCAAAATTTGTACAGATAGGTTTAAGAGGCCTGCAAGTCGAATGGGGATATTTTCGATTGTGTAAAGTTATTAAGAGGGGCGAGTAGGGGGGGAGGGGAGGGGGGGGGCAAAAAAATAAAAATAGTGTCAGATCGTTCAAATTTGGTACATAGAGGTTTTCGATACTTACAAATCGATTGCGGATATTTTTGAATTTGTAAAATTATTAAGAGGGGCGGGTAAGGGGGTGGGGCAGTAAGGGGGGGCTATGGGGCAAAACCAAATAGAAATACAGTTAGGCCGTTCAAAATTGGTACAGATAGGTTTAAGAGGCCTGCAAGTCAAATGGGGATATTTTCGATTGTGTAAAGTTATTAGGAGGAGCGAGAAGGGGGGAGGGGAGGGGGGGGGGGCAAAAAAATAAAAATAGTGTCAGATCGTTCAAAATTGGTACATAGAGGTTTTCGATACTTACAAATCGATTGCGGATGATTTTGAATTGGTAAAATTATTAGGAGGGGCGGGTAGGGGGGTGGGGCGGTAAGGGGGGCTATGGGGCAAAAACAAATAAAAATACAGCTAGGCCATTCAAAATTGGTACAGATAGGTTGAAGAGGCCTGTATGTCGAATGGGGATATTTTCGAAAGTGTGAAGTTATTAGGAGGGGCGAGAAGGGGGAGGGGAGAGGGGGGACAAAAAAATAAAAAGACAGTTAGATCGTTCAAAATTGGTATATAGAGGTTTTCGATACTTACAAATCAATTGCGGATATATTCGAATTGGTAAAATTATTAGGGCGCTCATATATATGCATTCGCGCGTGCGCATCGCGCACGGGTCTACGGTGCCGAAGGCAGTGGGGACCCGGTGCGACATTTTTCCCGATCAGAGTTTTTTTTTTTTCACATGATAAAAAATTCATTAATTATAATGATTCATTTAAAAATAGTGACCAGTGAAGCGGGCGTAGCCTGCTAGTATATATATATATATATATATATATATATATATATATATATATATATATATATATATATATATATATATATATATATATATATATATATATACTTTAAATTCTTGTTTATGTTTTATTGTATATATAATTATATAAACACATAAGTTTGACAATTTGGCTTCAACATTAATTTTTTAAAAGTTTACATGCACTTTGATTACAGCTGCAATGGCGCTTTTTCTTAGAACTGGTTTATCTAAGATAAATATTGGGATATTAATCGCAACAATCTTGTGTCAGTCTTTCCTCAAATTTATAATCAGTTCTATATTTTTGTGTGTTGGTATTGTTTTGTATGGTATTGTTTTGTATTAATTGCTAAATTTTAAGATTAAATTTTTTTACGATATCTATCATATATATATATATATATATATATATATATATGTAATAATTAAAACTTCTTCACATAACTAAAAATCGATGTAATCTCTACCGATTTTGAAAGCATGTGGCATTTCTTGTTCAGGTGCAAAAAAATCGTGTTACTATCTTCAACGAAAAATCAAGATTGAAAGCAAGGCAAAAACGGAGGGGCAGGAGAACCACAACCCACCTATAAGATGCAGCATGAAAATACCAATCAGAATGGAACACAAACAAAAAACAGAATGATAGAGGAATACAAAAAAACGGGGGAATCGATTTTTATTTATTACTAGCTGACCCGTCCTACTTCGCACGGATGAACAAATTTTAGTTAACGATGAATTGATATGCAAAAAATAAAAAAAAATATCAGTTTATATGTTATAGTCAGGCAATATTATCAACTGAAAAGTCAAAATATAATTTTACAATTATTTTTTTCAATCAGTTGTTAAATGTTGGTAATTTTTACTTTATGTTATTTATTTATTTATTTCATAAAAAGAAGCATGTATTTACTCATGAATAAAAAATATTGAAAAATAAACCTATAACATGAATATGTGTTTGATAAAGTTGACGTCATAATTGCTTTAATTATTATTTATTTGTTCTTATAATATTAATTTCTATTAAACACAGAGCTTATGTGTTTTTAATTTTCTTAAATTTAATGTCCGCAAAGTAATCTGGTTATTGTTTTAGTAATGATTCTCCATTAGTGATCGTTAATATTTTTTGTGATTTTGGCGGTGAATTAAAAAGGTTATCGCAAATACGTAAAGTCCTTCGAGTGAAACGTCCTAGCTATTGCGTTGCCAAATTTTAAATATCGCCAAAGAAGCCCTATACAAAAGTAGATTTCTAACGCGAATGCACGTTTAATTTATTTTAAATGAACCGTGTTTCCAATAAACATAATGAAACTTGCATAATCAAATGTCATTTGCAATTCCCTAGCGGCTGTATACTATGCGCTACTTGCTTTCGGAAAAGATTTTATATCAATCATCCTTGGCGGAAAAAAAAATGATTGCCAAGTTATCTCGCAAATATATTTAATTTTTTCTATAACTGATGGTTTTTAATAATGTATATTAAGGGAAAAATCAATAATATGAAACAATATTCGTATAATATATACTATTACATAATCTGGTGTGAAACAACCACACGACTTCCATGACCCACTATTAAACGTATTACATACATTTCTTGGAGATATTAAGTACATGCATTTTTTTTTTAGATTTTCCAGTAAGAGAAACTTGATACACGTATAAAGACACCTACAACAAAGTTTACATAGTGAGTTATAAAATAAGGGGAAAAAATAGATAGCTATTTTTTTAAACACGAATTACCGAGATCTTAAACTGAACTTCCTAATCAGGATGACCGATAGTATTCCTGTAATATGCACGTAATACTTGAGAAAGGTTATCTAAATTGAATTAATGAAACAATTTTCAAGAAAATCGTTAGAGCCGTTTTTGAGATACCAACTTTTACCAAAACTTGGCATACTCAATTATTGACCGGAAAACAATAATTACATACAAAAGGATATTTAGTATTAAGTTAACATGGCGAGTTTGAAAAAAATTCGTACAGCCGTTTTTAAAGGAAGGCACTTATGAGATCTGAAATTGAGCTGTTTATAGAGGACGCCTATCAATTTTCCTGAACTAACCAATTATATCATTCGAAAAGACATCTAATAGATTGTATATAGCAACTTTGAAGAAAATCGTTAGGGCTGTTTATGAGGTACGGGCTTACGGTCCCATTTCCGGTTTTCGATGACCCAGTTCCGGTTTTTCAATTTTCACCAAAATTTGGAAAATTCATCTGTACATCAGACCTGAATCAATTGTGAATATTTGTAGTTCTATCTTTATTAATTTTGGAGATATGACACCCGGAAAATTTCACACATTCGTACACACACACTGACCAATTGCCAAAAAATACTTTTTTGGACTCAGGAGGCCTTAAAACATATAAATCAGGTGAAATTCTATATCAAATTTTTGGACCGATTACAATACTTCCACTACCTACGGTAGTACGGTAATTGAAGTAAAAACATAGATCTCGTATTTAATACGAAAATATACAGATTTTCGTATTACGTTTTCGACCTCGAAATACAAAAATCGCCCAGGACGACCGATATCAAATCTATGCTTTGTTTTCAATTAAAATATTGAAAATTTTAATTAAAAATGTATTTTACCAAAATTTATTATAGCCTCTAGCACTTAGAGACAGTGTAACTTTTGATTAGTATAAAAAAAGAAAGAAATAGAAATCGGCTTTTTAGTTCTAGCGATCGTTCTCTACATATACTATACATACAAACCTTTCCTCTTTATATATTAGTATAGAGAATAGATAGATTAAATAGGTTTCTAATCAACATAATGTAACTCAAATAATTAAATGCTTTTTGCATTGCAGTAATGGTTGTATGTGCTATGTATATTGAGCTACTTGTCATAACTGTTAGTTGCTAAAAATAGTCGTCAAATAAATTTAAACTTCTCAATTATTCTTTTAACAAATGCATAATGAAATGCAGACGATATTTTTTTAATTCACTTTTTATATTATTATTCGCGAGAAAATATATTTTATTATATGTCGAAAAATGAATTAACCCGTAAATTTTTTGGGCAACAATTATAAAATAAATAATTTAATAAAAGTTTAGAAGTAACGCTTAGATCATTACATTATATCATATCATATCAAATTATATTATTAGAAAAATAAATACTTTAAATTTATAATGACGTCAGATTTAACGTGTAAGTTTAACATTTTGCAAAGCTTTACATGAATTTCAATTTAATTCACTTGCAAATATATTTCTTTTCTTTTCATGTCAAGATATTTTAAAAACAAAATGCAAATGTTTCTTTTATGTTGGCAACAGCTAATTTTTTTAATATTTCGTTATTTCCATTTCTATTATGGCTTTTATGGGGATTTTAATTAAAATGCTCAGATTTTAAACTAAAATTTATTTTATCAAAATTTAATATAGCCTATAACAATCAGGGATAGTGTAGCTTTTGATCAGTGAAAGAATTTTTTAAATCGGTTCAGTAGTTTCAGAGATTACCCTCCACAAACATACAATTATTTGCGCTTTATATAATGACTAGCTGACCCGTCCGGCTTCGCACTGATGAACAAATTTTAGTTAAAGATGGATTGATATGTAAAAAATCAAGAAATATATCAGTTTATATGTTATAGTCAGGCAATATTATTCACTGGAAAGTCAAAATATAATTTTACAATTATTTTTTTTAATTAGTTGTTAAATGTTGGCAATTTTTACTTAATGCTATTTATTTATTTATTTATTTATTTCATAAAAAGAAACATTTCTTTACTCATGAATAAAAAATATTGAAAAATAAACCTATGACATGAAAATGTTTTTGATAAAATTGACGTCATAATAGCTTTAATTATTATTTATTTTTTCATTTCGCAAATATATTTAATTTTTTCCATAATTGATTATTATTTTAATAATGTATATTAAAGGAGAAATCAATAATATGAAACAATATTCGTACAATATATACTATTACAGAATCTGGTGTGAAACAACCACACGACTTCCATTACCCACTATTACACGTGATATATACAATTTTTTGGAGATATTACTTGTATTTTTTGAGATTTTCGAGTAAGAGAAACTTGATACACGTATAAAGACACATACAACAGAGTTTGCATAGCGAGTTAAAAAATAAGGGGAAAAAAATAGATAGTTATTTTTTTAAACACGAATTTCCGAGATCTAAAACTGAACTACCTAATCAGGATGACCGTTAATATTCCTGTAATAAGCACGTAATACTTGAGAAAGGTTATCTAAATTGGATTAAAGAAAAAATTTTCAAGAATACGTTAGAGCCGTTTTTGAGATATCAACTTTTACCAAAACTTAACATACTCAATTATTGACCTAAAAACAATAATTACATACAAAAGGATATTTAATAGGAAGTTAACATGGCGAGTTTGAAAAAAATCCGTATAGGCGTTTTTAAAGGAACGCACATGCGAAGTCTGAAATTGAGCTGTTTATAGAGGACGCCTATCAATTTTCCTGAACTAAGCAACTTTTCAATCGAAAGGGCATCTAATATATTATTTATATAGCAACTTTGAAGAAAACCATTAGAGGTGTTTTTGAATATAGGCTCAGGGTCCCATTTCTGGTTTTCGATGACCCAATTCCGGTTTTTCAATTTTCACGAAAATTTGGAAAATTTTTCTGTACACCAGACCTGAATCACTTGTGAAGTTTAGTAGTTCTATTTTTATTAGTTTTGGAGATATGACAGCCAGAAGATTACACACACACGTGCACATATACACACACACTGACCAACTTCCAAAACCTATACAATACTTCCACTTCCTACGGTAGTAGGGCAATTGAAGTAAACACATACATCTCGTATTTACTACGATAATATACAGATTTTCGTATTACGTTTTCGATCGCCAAATACAAAAGTCGCCAATGACGATAGATATCAAATCTATGCTTTGTTTTCAATTAAAATATTGAAAATTTTAATTAAAAATTTATTTTACCAAAATTTATTATAGCTTCTAGCACTTAGAGAGAGACAGTGTAACTTTTGATTATTGAAAGGAAAAAAAAAAGCAATCGGCTTTTTAGTTCTAGCGATCGTTCTCTACATATGCATATAAACCTTTCTTTTTTTTATATTAGTATAGCTATAGAGCGTAGGTATATTAAATAGGTTTCCAGTCAACATAATGTAACTCAAATAATTAAATGCTATTTACATTTCAGTAATGGCTGTATGCGCTATGTATATTGAGCTACTTGCCATAACTGTTAGTTGCTAAAAATAGTCGCCAAATAAATTTAAACATCTCAATACGCAAGCGAAGTATGACATCACTGACCGCCCGTGGATGCAAGAAAAAGATTTTCCATGTTAATCGCTCATTGGATTTTTTTTTTTTTTTTTTTTTTTTTTTATTAAAATTCTAGAAGAATTATTTCCCGATTTTAATCCTCATATTTGGGTATAGATATGTATTAGTTATTGTATGCATGCGTTAGATTGAGTTATTTTGCTGTCAAATTGACAAAATTTTAATTTTAAATTTCAAAACTGTCACCCTTGGCGTTTTTTGTATTTGGCGATCAAAAACGTAATACGAAAATATACATGCCAGATGTATATTTTCGTAATATGTATTGTACGAAATATTGTTTCATATTATTCGTTACACTCTTAATGTAAGTTTTTAAAACAGCCATGATTTTTGAAAGGAATTAAATTATATTCGCCAGATAATTTGGCGATATTTTTTTTTCTGCCAAGGATGACGGATATCAAATCTATTCCGCTGCATCATATTAGAATATTATATCAGATACTTTATTTAGACATTTGAAAACAAATTTGACTTCAAATTATGATAGAATATTTATCCTTTCCCTTTTAATTAGTTTATTATTTGGATGTTTATTGTGTAAATATCATCCTTTGAGATGAAATGTTTATGTTTTCAATCGAATATGGAAATTTGCCATTTTTTTTTTCTAGAGTTTTGAAATTTAAAATTCCAATTTTATCAATTCTACAACAAAAACAATTTAATCTAACGAATGCACATGATAACTAATACATATCTATATCCAAATATGGGGATTAAAATGGGGAAATAATTTTCCTCGATCTTTATTATTTTTTTACAAAAAATCCAGTTCACTTTTTATATTATTGTTCGCGTGAAAATATATTTTATTATATGTCTAAAAATAAATTAATTCGTAAATCTTTTTGGCAACAATTATAAATTAAAATAAATAATATTATAAAATAGAATTTCTTATTTTATTTTATTTTATTTATTTATTTATTTTTAAATTCCAATTTCGTTTACACACATCAGTTTAAAAATCATCAGTAATAAAGACTCCGTGGTTTAAACATTGATGCTTAGATATTATATCATATCATATCAAATTAAATTATTAGAAAAATAAACACTTTTAATTCTATAATGACGTCAGATTTAACGTGTAAGTTTAATAATTAAAAAAGCTTTATATGAATTTCAATTTAATGCACGTGCAAATATATTTCTTTTCTTTTCACGTCAAGATATTTTAAAAACGAAATGAATATGTAAATGTTTCTTTTATGTTGGCAGCAGCTAATTTTTTTAATATTTCATTATTTCCATTTCTATTACGGCTTCTATGGGGATTTTATTTAAAATGCTCAGATTTTAAACTAAAATTTATTTTATCAAAATTAAATATAGCCTATAACAATATGGCATACTGTAGCTTTCGGTCAGTGAAAGAAGTTTTTAAATCGGTTCAGTAGTTTCAGAGATTACCCTCCACAAACAAACAATTTTTTGCGCTTTATATAATGATATAGATATAGATAGATTATTACTATTTTTTTTATTATTATTTTATTTTACTTTACTTTTATTAATTATTATTATTACTATTTTTTTATTATTATTTTATTTTACTTTACTTTTATTATTTATTATTATTACTATTTTTTTTTAATATATAATATTTCCTAAGTTAAACCATTAAAAAATTAATAATCGGTTGTTTGCAGGTTTTGTAGCCCAGCTAGTCAAAGACCATCGTGTACGACGACTGCGTAACGACTGCGTACGACGACGTAATGACGACTGCCTCACGTAAAATCAATAGGTTGTTCACCGAGAAAAAATATGTCGTTTTCATCTAAAATGAATAAGTAATTATTGGGTTGTTCGATAAATAAAGTCGCTTTTTAAAACCATTGCTTCTACAAACCAAGGCTTCTCCGAACGTGGATTTTTTCAACTTACCGAAAGATGGTAAAAGGTCATCCAACAAAATGGTCAATATATCATTGATTACTGTTCGTTGTTAATATAAATAAATTCACTTTAAAAAACATGAAAAAAAAAAAGACATTATTTATCAAACAATCCAATATTTTCTGAATCCTTTAAGTGTGAATATAGATTTCTGAATTATGCGTATAAGATACATCACAGTCTCTTAATATTTCAAATTGTGTAAATCCCCCAGAGAAAAAAAAAAAGAAATAGGACAATGTCCATGCTTTTTTAAGAATCCGATACTTCCTTCTATTGAATATAGAAGTTGGCAAAAATCTTGTGGCAAAAACTTGTGGTAAAAATCTTGTTGGTAAAAATCTTGGTGTGTTGCGGCACCGATACAGGCGTCATATATATGTCTACCTATCTATTTCTCTCTGTTTATATGCGTTAAAAACCCTCAATGGTTATATTTTAACAAATTTTACATGTTGTTTAACAAATTTTACATGTTGTATTAGAATTTTATTTAATGAAATATGAAAAATTAAATAGTCTTTGGGCAAATCATGAATAACAATTTATCAAAAGGATTGTTGCAATATAGTATACTATTTTGATGTTCCAAAATCATAAAAAAGTATTTATAAATCGAGTGATTTTAAAGAAATTATTTTTTTTTCTTGAGTTATTTTATAAGCATTATTATTAATTTTTTTAAGTAATTTTACATTTATATGTTATTCATTCCTATTTGTTGCTTCATAAAAAACAAAAATTACATAAATTTGGAAAAAAAAAACTATTTTTTTAAAGAAATAATTTGAAACTTAACAATTATGTATAAAAACCTAAAAAAAGTGCAATATATGTGTATATATTGATATACTCCAATATAGGTGTATATAATGAGATTCTTCAAGAGAAAGAAAAGTTTTATATGTTGTATAAGTATTTAAATTACAACATATTCTAATTATTTAATCATTAGAATATTGATATGAACTTTATTTTATTTATTATAATAATATTATTTTATTCAATACAAATGCAATTAATCTTTAACCACAATTCGAAATATTTCCTATATTTCAGTAAAAGTTTTCTAGGAAAGTGAAATATATACAAGATAAATTAATTAAAGAACAAAAAACGTTTCAGATCATTTCCGATTTAATCAACAGGGCATTGCAGTTTTTCATTTCTTTTCGAAAACGACATTTCTTCACGTCGTTCAGTGTCAGAATTCAAATTTCAGCACTTCCTACGTGTTTTGTCAAATCTAATTTGGAGAGAGTTCTGTACGGATATTACTCAGTCGGAAAATTTTCAAAAGACTTTTGTTATTAATTCTAATACATAATAGAGGAATAGTACATTAATTTTAAATATAAAAGATTTTACGAATTTATGAAATGTAAAACCCGTAACAAATTTTATTCCATGTTACAGAGAAAAGTTATGAACTCGAATTTACAATTTGTTTTTATTAAAAAGCACGATATAATGCAATATAAAGTTAATCACACAATTTAAACAACTTGAACATACGTTTAGCAGTTTCTCAAAAATGACAGTTTATTTAAATAAAACATACTTATTAAACAATTTAATTGAAATGATTTAAATTTGAATCATGTTTATGTGATCAATACAAAATAAACATGCTCAATTCTTTGGAAGGATATAATATATGCACTGTATTAAATACTAAAATGTGCAGTTTTAAATTTAGAAAGTTAAAAAAAAATTAAATTACAACATAATTTTCAATACCTCTCCGAAACTTTCTCAGGATAATTTAATTATTGACGCAAACCTTTCACTTTTATTACAATTCGTTTTTCATCTCAGCATCATCTACGGATTTCTCAGATAGATTTAGCACAGTGAAGCATCGATAATGCGGCATCGGCAAGAAATAAACGTTGCCAGGTTACATATTTTTCCGGATTAGAGATACGTTCCGAAAATCGTCCATCAAGCACAACAGCCAAATAAATATTTCTTAAAAAATAATCTTTAAAAATGTAACTTAGCCTAATGTATACCCTGCCAAAATTGTATATAGATAAAATAACGTTTGGAATAAGTTAAATTTGACAAAATTTCGTTTTTCTTTTTCATAATTTTGTCGCCCTCCTGATTAATCCGTAAAAAAATCAAGCCAATCCCTAGATCAGTACAATTAAATGATTATCAAAAACCTTTACTCACGATCGATAAAAGTTAGATAGTATGATGTTTCTTGATCATTTACGAGCAAACATTTGAGAACTACGATTTACGAAATTAGGAAAAAAAAAAAGGAGCGAATTAGAAATATCAGTGCCAGATTAGAGGAGATACCGTATTATAGATTTCTGGATTATCGATGCTTCTCCATATTTTGTCAACTGTATTTCTGAAGTAGCTCTAACTACCTTTTTTATGGCAAATTAGAATATGTCGTTTAAATACACACAGAAATTTTGCTGGTCTATTGTTTTTCTTGTGGTGGGTTAATAATAAAACTTAGACGTATAAATTAAATTACTTTCCTTAAAAATTATTTAGACATTTCAATGAAAGTAAAGTAACAACTTTAAAATTTAAACTGATCTTTTAAGCAAATATATTTATGACGGGTGCTTTAATTACGTTTATATACAATACTAGCAGGCTACGCCCACTTTCCTGGTCACTATTTTTAAAGGAATAACTATAATTAATGAATTATCAAATATGCATTAATTTGTATCATATATACATTTTTTTCGATATAAAGAATTATTTGAAGTCATGGTTTGACCTCCTCTCCTTGGGGGCTAAATTCAGAAATTGTTTTTTAAGTATTTGTATTAGATATATTTTAGAGCAAAAATTTCACATATGTACGTTATTTTTGTTTGAGATATATAGGATTATATGAAATCACGTTTTTCGCATGTGAAATTGCATTTTGATCCCTTCCCCCCACCCCCACCCCCCTTGGGCACCGAATTTCTAAAATTCCAGAAATTAGTCATTAGATATTTGTGTTAACTATATGTTAAAGCAAAATTTTTACGTATATCTGCTTTTTCTTTTTTTGAGATATGTAGGATTTTGTGAAATCACGTTTTGCCCCCTCTCCACCCCTTGGGGTCGAATTTTGTAAAATCGCTTCTTAAAAGATGCTTACGTCATAGAAGGAACGTTATCACAAAAGTTTAAGCATCTACGTCAGGGGTTTGGGTAAAGCGATAATGAATCACTCATTCACTCACTTACTCAGGACAAACGATTATATATATATATATATATATATATATATATAGATAGATAGATAGATAGATAGATAATTTATACTTATTTTAGATGAGAAGAAATTTCTGATTAAAAATATAAGCGATTCATACAATAAAGTCTATGATAATACAACCTTTCGAAATTATTCTAACATAATTAAGTACCCAAATACAAATTTGTCAGGAGGCTACTATAATTTTATTGTTAAATACCACTAATTTTGGAAAGCTTTATTTTATGAATTTATGTGCTGCATTTCTGGTTTCGTTAAAAAGTCACTGTTTTATTATAAAAATAACAGTGTAAGAAAAAAAAAGTATTCTCCTGACAACACTGAAATAAAAATAAGTAATTAGAAACATGAAACAATTTATTCAAATGAAAAAATAAATAAATAAATAAATAAAAATAGTAATAAGAAGAAGAAAAAGAAGAAATATTAAAAGTTAGGTAGATGAGCTATTACGCACTGAAATTGAAACAAAAACTTTAATTTATAATGACTTAACTCTTTTTAATCACCAAACGTTTTTAAAAAAATAATATTTTTGTATATTTTTTCAGGTGCCGTAGGTTAGAGTGACCATATTTTTTTCCTTGAATTTGTGGACAAAGATGGCGGTGTCCTCGAAATTCGAGGACAAAAAAATAAAAAAATAATTAAATCACCTTAAATTGTAAAATTTTAGTAATTTTTATGTATAAAGCACCTTATTTCAGCTTATTTATTATACATATAATAAATTAATATAATAAAACATTAATAACTTTATAACCGGCGTCCCCAAATGTGTTGTAATTATTTGGGGACGAAGGTAGTTTGTCCTCGAAATTCGTGCCTGTCCTCGAGATTCGAGGACATATGGTCAGCCTACCGTAGGTCTTTGCATATGATGATTGAATTAAAGGCAGAAATTATGTAGCATTGGTTATGCTAATTGAATGTGAATACAGTATAATAGACAAGATTCATATACAACAAAAAGTTTCGCTTGGACTATGATATAACAATAAATCCATTCTTCTCGATTTACTTTATTTTATTATGATACGTCTACTCATGAAATATAAATGATTTTTCTTTGTAAAGACATAATTAAAAAACATGCACAGAAAATATGCTTTTTATATTTCTACGTTTTTAGTGGTATGTTTGAGTAACTCTTTGATCTGGGCTATCCAACAAACACAAGCTTTTCGGCATCGAGTCGGGCCGCAGTCGGCACTGTCGGTTTATTGTCGGCAAAGGCGTACTGCTGTCGGCGACAAATCAGTAGAAGCCGATTTTATTAACAGATAAAAGTTCAATAATTTCACTGGACTCAAAACATTTTCCTTAAACACTATGTAATATATTTTAAATATAATTTTTTTTATGAAACTGTTTGATATTCTAGATTTATTAAAAACAATTATTTGATCTAAACCACAACTTAAAACTATTTAATTTTATTTCTTTTGGTTATATTGACTTTTAAAGTTTTAATTTAATTGTAACATCTCATAAAAGTATACAATATATATATAAAATAATAAATAGCGAAACTATCTTTTGTCAAGACAAAAACTTACAAGTGGCGATGGTCGAATAGTTAACCGCATGCAAAGTACAAAGAGAAACCACTGGTTGGAAGATTTGCGGGTTCTGTCCTCTTCTCGGGTAAGTTAAACGGAAATTGTAAACATAAAAGTTCACTATTTGTTCACTAGATGGCAGCACTGATCAGTCGGGCAGGAAACTTTTTTTTTTCTGCAAATAGAAATGGATTGGCATCGGCAAGCCGATGCCAGTCCATTATCGGTATATGTTTGGTTAGAAAACGGTTAGATGTCGGTGCGGTGTCGCGCCGGCTGCCTTGTCGATTTTGCTGGCAACGGACCGATTGTGGACTAAACAATCGGGCGACTGCTGTCCGAAGGTCCACAAAAGTTACGTACCCGATTCGGCAAACGACATCGGTACGTCACCGCCTAAAACGGCAAGCCGGTAATGGACCAACTGTCTACAGATAGGTCTATGTTTATTGGGTAATATTAGCTTACAAATATTTCTAAATTTAAATATTTCTCGTAATAATAAAAAAAGTTGATCAAAAAATGGTTTGAGATTATGGCCAAAAAATAATTACGCCCAAGAGCATATATTTGACTATAGAGCACACCCTTCTTCGAAGGATGTAATAAATATAAAAATAACGTGACGAATCATTTTTAGTTTTTCCAAATGAAGGTCGCTTGTCACTCCCATAATCCTACTTTAGGAGAAGGAGAGTCAAAAGTTTTCGTTTTGCTTTAGAATTGCGAAAGTATCTGGTCATTCCACTCGTCACTTGACCGATGATTTTCAATCTTGGTTACCCATAAAAAAGGAACTTTTAATTTAATGCGCTCTCTAATCAAATATATGCTATTGGGTTTACGTGACTGACCTAGGATATAGGGAAGTCTTCCATGTTTGATCTATCCGCTCATATATTTTTTAATGATGCCCTAGTGCGGATTTACTATGCGTGTTTTGAAGGAACAATTTATAGCCACAAAAATCTACGAAGACTGTAGCAGGTTCTATTTCGCCCCAGGTACCTCATGCTTATCATTTTTTAAGCCAATCATCTTCTGGCTTGTAAATGGTAAATACATATTTGTTTTTAAATAAAATAGGTGAATAAACAGTAGATTTAAAAAAAAAAATAATCTCACAAATCTTTATCTGTAGATCACAGAAGCAGCGCACCAAATTTAAACTCAAAGTTGTAATTAGACGCTTATCTGAATTTCGCATTAAAAAGAGGAGTCCAAGGTAGTTGCTAATACGGCCGTATATTTACCACATTGATTCCATTAAAAACACAATATTGAATTGCACTTAAATAGAAATAAAGAACTAAAAAGAAATAAGTTTACTAAAACAAGACTAATAAAATTGAAGTAAAGCTCCACACACCCTCCAATGTCGTAAATATGTCAAAATATTGAAAAACGGAAAGAAACACTTGTTCAAAGAATTCAGGGGAGACTTTCTTTGGCGAAAATACTTTAGGACCTAGGGGGAGGTGCTAGAGAGGGAAACTTAAAAATTTTAAATAGGAATGTATCTTTTTTGTTGAAGCTCTGTAAACGTGTTTTCTATACGATGAATTTGATATAAAAAGTTTTGTCCTGCGATAAATATTAAAGGAGATACATGAGTTTTGAGAGTTTTGAAAAAATGAATTTTATATTTATATATCTCCTTTAATAATCATCCTAGAACAAAACTATTTATACCAAAGTACTTGTCTTGAATAGACGTTTTTCAGGGATGTTTTTGAGACGTTTTTCAGACGTTTTTAAGATACAGGATATTGAACGGGTAATAGTTTTAACAAATTAAAAACTACACAGAAAAAATGGAATTGGAGAATATTTCGCTAATCATATAATCATTAAATGTAAAATCCTACTAAAAAACAAAATAAATGTTATTATGTGTATTCGTGTACTTACCATTAAAGAATTTTTTTTTTTTTTTTTTTTTTTTTTTTATCTGAAAGAAAATAGCACTGATACAGGACACAATAATGTCTTGAAACTAGTTTAACAAGAGAAGCATTTTATTCCGATTAATGTTTTCAACGGACAATTACGAAACAAATAAAAACGTTTAATTTAACCTCTATTGTTCAATGAAAGAATATCACATTCTCCCTTTATCGAAATCAAAAGAAGTCATCCTGAAATTTAATTCTCAAAGAAATAATCAAAGAATACGTTCGTTTAATGATCAAAGTACCAGATGTGAATTTGAAATGTAAGAACCTGATTTTCAGAATAAAAGAGTCTGAATGATTTTTTTTTTTTTTTTTACATAGTTTTCTCTTTCATATAGTTTCTTGCGATAAAACTGGTAAAAACTGAGAATCATTAATTTCAAAATATATAAAATCGAGCGATCTATTATTACGATTTCTTTCTGTGTAAAATTAAGGAAATCAAATATGACTAATATTTATTGATTTTATTTGAAAAATCTTATCGTATTTTAACATCAATCTTACGTTCCAAATACACTGTGTAAAGCAGTTCTCGCATTAGATGTTGAACTTGCATTAAAGAATCTAATTATAGCGTTCTTTTTTTCTCTATTTTGATTATATTTTAGCAGACATTTGAAGACTATTTTGTCACATTTATGATTTTGATTTTGACATTCTGTTATGATAAGCATGTACTATAAAACAAAAAGTCAGGTGAAAAACTTAAAAAAAAAATAGCGCATGATTTTATATCATCGATTTTTTATATTTCATTTGCATAAAAGAACAGTAAGAGAACTGGTAAAAAGAAATTTTATTTTTCTTTATTTTTTTTTTTTAAGCAGTTTAAATTTAATAAAAAAATATCTTTTTCAGAAAACTCCAATACACCATTGAAAATAATTGATATTTGAATTAATATTTGAAAACAAATATTGAAGTTTTGGGCGCTTATATATGGGTCATTCTCACATAATGGTAAATTTTGTGTCCTTGGCTAAAAAATTTTACTTGAGCAAGTCAGCTATGAAAATTAAAACATTTTTTCAACAATACATTTCAAGCACTACACTGTGAAGTAATTTGATTACCAAAAAAAAGTAAAATTTCAATATTTAAAAAAAATTTAAAGTTGTAAATGTCATTACCAAGGCTTGTCCCAAACTCCAAACTTTTTATTTGAACCTTTATTTTAAAGAATTGAAAAAAATTTAAACAAAGCTAACAATTTGCTCGGTATATTTCACTTTTCTACTTTTAATATCTTTGGAATTTTAGGCATAAAAAAAGAAATCTATTAATTATTCTTCTTTAAAATTTGTCTTTAAGGGTAATTGTCATTACCAAGGTGTGTAAGTTTTTTTTTTCAGTACCTCACTACTAGATGGTGCTGTCATAATTATCAACCTGTCAAAAGTAAAGTGTTTCATGCCCTTACAAGCAGACAAGTTTTTTTTTAGTTTAAGTAAATACAAATTATTTCATTTTGCTGTTTTTGTTCTAAAATTATAGTCAGTGTACTTATTGTGTGTCATTACAAAGTCCATTATTACGGAAATACACAATTAATAAATTTAAATTTACTGAATGATTTATAAAGATCTTTGGGACCACATAATGAATATTGCATTAGCTTTTAATTGCTATAATTTAGCCATAAATAGGCTTAACATTTAAAGAGTCATTACCAAGGTGATCATTACCAAGGTGTTCTGAAAACATGGTAATGATATCTAGAAACATGGTAATGATGTCTAGGAACATGGTAATGACTGCTGGGCAGTAAAGTGTAAATCACTTAATGTCGCCTGTTAAAACAGACAGCTATAGGGTTCGTATAGTGAAAATTATTCAAAAAAATCTCACCACTATATATCGTCTAGTCATTTTAATTTTTCTGTTACAAATTAGAATGTTAAATACAGCTATCCATAAATAAATGTGTAATTATTTCGCCATTGGTCATTTCTGTGGTTCTATCTGTCATTACTGTCACTATCTGTGGTTCTGTTCACAAATGCCATTACCATGTTGCAATGGAAATTAAAAAAAATAATTAATCTGTAATCAAGGCAAACGATCGCTGCTGGTAATTTTTCCCTCTATAGAAGACATGGATAATTGCATTAATGTAAAAAAATCAGGAATTAAAACATTTTTTTTATATTTTTTTCTGAAACCAATATTTACCATTATCTGAGAATGACCCATATATATATATACTACAATTAATAACAATAATTAACAAAATTTAACATTAAAAATATTCGGCATGTTTTCAGTGCTAATTTAGATACTTTAATTAATTTGTTTACAATATACTGATCTGGGAGAAATATATTCAACCCGTCATTAAAAAATTATCTCTCTTTTTCCTCCTTCACTAATCTCCTTTCACACTTTATACATTTTTAGCTGTGAAAATGCATAAAAATATATCACACCTATTCCTTACAAAATGCATAAATTAGTCACATCGTGAAAAGTAAAAAAAAAAAATTAAGAATTGTAGTAAAAATAGTGTAAAATAATTTATTTATAAAAGTATATATAGAAAGTCGATTCTTCTTCTACAGATTTAAATTAAAAAAAATAATAACACCTCATTCAAGAATTAGATAAATCACAATAAAAGTATCTTACAATGAAGGAACCTCTCTACAAAGTGAAGTATAAAAAATCGAGATTATTTTTATTTCGAAACTTTCGGTGATTAATGGAAAATCCATTCTTGACATATTGACACACATAAGACTTAATACGAAATAGATGAGAAGTACTTCTTTATGCTTTAATTGATATTTACACTATTCATTTCTTTTTTTAAGATTCTACTATTGAAGATTCAATATTATAAATGACTTTCTGTACCGCTCTACCTTTTCAGAAGTACTCTTTTAAAGATATGTTCCAGATTCTTTAATTTAATATATATATATATATATATATATATATATATATTAACTAAATACGCTTTAAAAGTATATTTTGTTAACATCATTAATATATTTCATGTTTAAACACATTCTGTCGGATGTGAAATTTACATTATTGTGTGGTACATTATTGTGTGTCTCTACCGAAAATTAGATCCTCCCCATTCATGCTTGAAAAATTTTGGTGTGCCGTGTGTGTATGTACAGAGGTGGACGACTCAAAAGTTGCCCAATTTAATTGAAAATTGATACAAATATTTTTATTCACATGATACCTGTATCGATTTTGTTGTATATTGTGATTATGTTTCGTGTACAGGAACACAACAAAATAACCCCTATCATTATGGTTTATGGTCATAATGTCTGTTAAATTTATTTTACCATAGAAGTACAGCATTGAAATACTGCAATGGAAATTAAAAATTAGACTAACAGGTAAGTTGAATTATTTTTAATCTACACTAGAACACAAAGGATTATAGATGCATTATCTAACCATAAACATGCACTTTAATCCTTAAAAAAATATTTATAAGCTTTATGGAATTAACTGCAAAGTTATTTTAGTATATATGTTCGCAAATCATGTACGGGGATACACAAACTACTTTTATGCAGTTTTTCATATTCTAGAATGGCCTATGACGACATTACTTGTTTAGTACATGAATAACACGATTACATTACATTCAACACAATTAAATTTATATATATCATTAGAATACTTAAAAGCATTGTTTCTGTAAAATAGAGTACATCAGGTTACTGTAATTACCTTTTAATTATTGGTCTTACCTGAATTTTGTTTAGATTCATGTTGGCTTTAAGTTTTATCATATTAATTGTTTAATAAGAAGGTTTTCTTAAATGTAAAAATTTGAAATATTTCAAAATAAGACATTGTTTGTGGCTTCGATAAAAAGAGTAAAACAGCCGCAGCATGTCGCAATATTTGTCAAGTTTATGGGGAGGATGCAATAGACTAAAGCACATGTCGTCAATGGTTTCGTAAATTTAGGTAAGGAGACAGAAGCTGAAAAGATCAGGCTAGGATTGAACGGCCATCATGCGTTGGTGACGTCGATATTGACCAAGCCATAAGGAACAACCCGAACACAACCGTGCCAGAATTAGCGGAGACATTCAACGTACACCAGACAACGGCTGGTTAAGTTAAGTTTTACGAGAAAGTTAGATCGTTGGGTTCCACATAATCTGATAGCTAATCAACGGGAAGACCGAATCGACACCTGAGTTTCCTTGCTTACCCAGTACAAAAATGACCCATTCTTGACACGAATTGTGACAGGAGATGATAAGTGTGTTATGTACCGTAACGTAAAGCATCATAGGATCCTTCGTAAGTATCGTAGGTGTCGTCCTTCTGATCCGCCTGCATCGATTTCGAAAGCTGAACTTCATCCCAAGAAGGTGTTATGTGTGTGGTCGGATGTACAGGGAAAAGCTTACTGGAAGGTCCTGCCACTCAACCAAACCATCAATGTTGCGTTCTAATGTCTGCAGTTAGACAGGCTGCATTAACATTTGGTAGCAAGCGGCCAGGTTTCATTAATCGTCGCGGTGTTATCCTTCATCACGATAACTCCAGGCCACATGCTGGTATCATCACTCGCCAAAAGTTATTTGGTTGAGATGTTTTATCCCACCCTCCCTGTTCTCCTGACTTGGCACCAACTGACTGTCGCCAATTTCGTGCGTTGAACAATACCTTCAGTCAGAAAATATTTGATTATCTCGATGCTGTGAAAACTGCCATCCAAGACTTTTTTGACTCAAAACCACCGAAACTTTACCGCCGTAGAAGTCATCTCCTACCAGAAACCTTGCAAGAGTCATAGCACAATGGGGATTATGCACAATATTCAGTATTGTTCATTTTGCGTTTATTGCTCTTCTTTAAAGGCAATAAAAACGGGTGGAACTTTGGCACTCATCCAATATACTCATAACAGTGGTGTCTAGGTACTTTAAATTTCTTAAAATATTTCTACTTCAAATCTAATAGCACTCCCCAGTTTTTTTTTTTTTTTTTTTTTCATATTTTTTGAAAGCTCTTATTTTATAAAAATTGAATTAATATCAGCTTAATAGTTATTGATCATATCAAAATTATAATTAAAAAAAATGATTTTATATCAATCATGTCATCCAAATTTTATGTTCACGAGTTAATATTTTTAAAGTTATGCGCAAAAGACAGACACAGTAAAGTGGATTGTTTATGTAATTGTTTTTGCCAGTGTGTAATGATGAACAAAAAAAAAAAAAAAAAAAAGAAAAAAAGAAACAGATAGATTACATTGCACATATGAATATATATATATTAAAATTCTCTCTTAAACGGAATTTAATAGGAAATTAAAATTATAGAAAGCATTATGATTTTTTTTTAATGGGCTATAAACTGTATATTTTATCTTGATTCCAAAAGAGAAAGTAAGGCCTTCTATATTTTTGTCTATTTTGTATGAAAGAAATAGGTCTTACGTCTAATAGGTAGTCTGATAAAATCGAAAGTAATATGTTTTCCCTTATAGAAACAATTAAAATTTTAAAGTATTTAAATTTAGGATGCAGTAACATATATTGATAAATATTTTTTACTGTGATTATTTTGCGCAGTACATTTATAATGCAATAGATATACTTCGATACTACTGAAAATGTTTTCGTTTAATTTTAAAGAAATTCATATATAATATTTAGGAGTTGTTAAGGTTTGAGTATAATAAAAAGAAATATAGAGATAAAATATATGTAATTTCAATATAGTTTTATGTGTTTCACATATTTTTCTCTCTATTTAAAAAGTGCATTATTATTATTATTATTTTTTTTTTTTTTTTTATGATTAAACCTGAAATGTACAATTTATTTATCTGATATATTTTTTTTCTTTCAGCTTCAAATAATATAATATATTATTATTATTATTATTTTCGAAATGTAATAAGTTGGTTATGCAATGTTTTAAAAACTTCCGAATAACAAAAAAATTGTACCAGATAATTAATATATCTGTCACTTCTTTGATAAATGAACCTTTAAAACCTCTGCTTTACCCCAGTTGAAATACATTCTTGCACGTTTCCTTAAATGAAATTTGAAGATTTATAAAGAAAAGTGAAGCTACAATCTAGTGATAAATTTGATTGATGATTTTTCATATTAAGAATTCTCGCTGAAATGTATGATTTTTCTGAAAATGACTTTTGTACTTATTTTGCCATGTTTTCTAACAGCAATGTTGAAATAAACATGGATTGTAGATCAATTGCATTATACACTTTCAAAATGTGAAAAGTTTTGAAACTTTGAAAACACGTTTCATACTGGTTTAGTTTAATGACTTTTTTTAACATTGGAAAACTATTGTAGGAACACATATTTACCTGCTCAGTGTTTTAATCAGTAATTGCAGAAAAGTGTACAGCATTAATTAATTTCCTTGATGTATATATATATATATATATATGTGTGTGTCGTGTGTGTGTGTGTATGTATATGTATTAAAAGGATGGTTATAATTAAAGTTACGATTTCAAAACGCTAGAATTTTAAAACTAACCATCAGAGCAATTTGATATTTTACCTGAGTAATCGTGATGCAATGAAAATTTGTTTGGTTAAAGAAAAAAAAAATCTAAAATGTGCTGTTAATTATTCGTAGAGTATTTGTTTCATGAAGCTCCTCTTTTTCTCTCTTCACTATGATTGTTTCTGCTGTAAAAATGTATTTTTGTCTTTTGCTAGAATTTTTTTTTCAAACCCTTGAAGTCTATTGCTTCCTGCTATTCCATTGTGTTGCTAACAACTTTCCTGTGTTTAATGATTCCATTTGGCGTTTCCCCTGACATTTTCCTAACAGCACCATCTATAGGAAAATGTTGGAACTTCTCTTTTCCTCCCCCAAACAAAATTTCATTGGCTCACGATTGCTCTGGTAAAATATCAAATCGCTCTGATAGGTAGTTTTAAAATTATAGCGTTTTGTAATCGTAACTTTAATTACAATCACGCTCTACATTAAATGCTCAATATATATTTAAAGCTGTAATGTTTTTCATTTTCTTTTAAATAAATCGTTTTTCTTTTCGAGCATATATTATGTAAGATAAAATTGATATATGAGATTTTTTTTTTTTTAATCCATTTGTTTTAAGGTCTCCTGATTTCATTTTTTCTTACTTTAACGGTGAAAATTGTGCGTGTGTATGTGTATTTATGTTTATGTTTCAGTGATCATAATAATATCTAAAAACTTTATTCTATATAATTTAAAATCAACATTTTCGTGTCGGTTGTCATCTATAATTCATAGTCTTTAATATAAAGAAACTCATTATCATTATGAACTATGGACTATTTTTTTACAGTCGATAGCGTTCAAAGCTACGGTTTATTTAACTGAAAATTTGTAGTTACGTTAAAGGTCACTCTCGCATATTTATATGTGTGTAGATATTTAAACAGTTTTATATATGTGTAGAAATTATACTTAGTCAGGACACAAAAAACTTTTTTATTATTAAAGTTAAATATTCAAATTATTTTAAGTGCGTATGCTTATAAACATTATATTAGATACATATCCCATACAGCGCAAAATGTTTCAGTTATGTTGCAAAAAGCTTACAATCTTTCAAAAACGTAACACATTTAAGTATGTTCTCCTATACCTACCTGAAACATTCGCCTTTTTTGATTTTCTAACTGTTAAAAGATTGTAACGATTCTGTTACGTATCTGATTTTTTGTTACGATCGCGAAAATTTCTACATTTTTGAAACTAATCGGAAAGTAATCTGAACGACTTTAAACGTTTCTGAAATGTTTATAATGTTTCAAAGTTATATGATTGTTACGTTTTTGGAACATTTTGTGCTATTAGGGAAATTATAAATTGAGAAGAAAATTTTTCAAAATTGAGTTTTTGTTATATTTACTCGATTTCAAAACTCCTAAATCTGAAAATCATGTATTTAGTAGATAAAGTATGTGTGTGCAAGTGCATTTGTGTGTCTGAGTATGTGTGTGCCTGTAATCCACATATCTCATTATATATATATATATATATATATATATATATATATATATAAATTCGCAGGAAATTAAAATACGCCTTCCTAAATTTTTATCATATAAGGATGCTACACTAAAGTTTTCGTTGAGATTAAGCGAATGGTTGTACAGATTGAGAAAAAATTGAAGTGCATTACGCCTATCGGGGTAAATTGAAGGAAAGTAGAATTTAACACCTATAGGCTGCACTAAATCAAATGAAACGGATATATAATTATCTATATGCATAAAATCAGGTTTCATGTGGAATATGGTATGAAAAGCATTCATCTTTATTTTTGCAGGGCTACACAAAAGAACTAGAATATTGTAGAACAAACTTTTAAAATTGATGGAAGTGTAAATCAGGCTGTACTGTAAGTTATAAATAAAGTATTATATTTACTTGCATCATGTGGTGTGTATTTAATTATTTTTAGACTATATACAAGGATGCGGATAATTAAGCCAAAATATTTATTTTTGTTGAAAAAAAAAAAAAAAAAAAAAAACTATAATATAATATCACGTCTGGGAAAATTGCAAAGGGAATGGAATTAATTCCCCATACCCATACACGATACGTAGCGTATTTTTTTTAAGCTAAGTGTTCATTGCTTGTTTTTTGTATATTTACACGTTGTGAAATTTCTTGAATACCGAAATCAAATTCACAACTTTTCATCTTTGTCTCTGTCTCTTATAAAGGTAACTTAAAGCAAATAATTACAGGCAATTCAAATGTTGTATTTTGAAGTTAACATAAGTTTGTTGCTTGATAAGTTTGAAGGAGAAGCGCTTATGAAAGTTGTGTAAATAATTTTAAATGGATTTTAGATTTAGAAAAATATTTGGATTCTATATTATTCTAGGTACTATGATAAAAAATTTTGTTCGGAGGGGGGGGGGGGGGTAGACGCATCTCACAGATTTTTTTTCAAACAAAGCTGTTTCAAAATCTATTTTGAATAGTTTTAAACGTTGATTTATATAACAGTACTCTTTTTTACTCCTTTGTCTCCAGTCTGTATTTATAGTATTATATTTCACAAGAAAAGTGTACATCGTGTGAGTGTCACACCAGACTATTATTATTATTATTATTATTATTAGTAGTAGTAGTAGTAGTAGTTTTAGTAGTAGTAGTAGCATTATTTTTTTCTTTTTTTCAAAACAGTAATTATAAAATCCAATAATTTTTAATTGTTTCCAAGTTATATTTTCTTCAAACGTATTTAGCATAAATATACGTAATTCAATAAGTAACTTCGTAAATGTAATATTTTATTACAAAACATTTTTTTTTTTGGTTAATAAATGATTATAACAGAACTGTTTTAAGTTTCAAAAGTATTTTACATTAAATCACAAGCAATAGTTAACTCACGTTACAAATTTACTATGATTTCCTTCTGTAATTATGCTCTATTTTTTCCTAATTATCTTACTTATCATTACGGCTAAACTTTTAAGCAGATTTGAGATTTTTTTTTAATTAACTTGCTTATGAAGTTAACAGCGAAATGAACCGACGATTTTTTAAAATTGAAACAAGTTTATGAAAACTGTTAAGTTTAAGTTTTGTGTTATCAATTATTATTTCTGTCAGTAAAGAGTCAATTAATTAGAAACCCGATATTCTATTTGTTAATCTGTTAAAATGTTCTTATTAGGGAATGTCTTTTGTCAGTATTATCAATGAACGAACAGAAAATTTAACAGTATCAGTAATTTTATCGCACCAATTATAAAGTTACGTTACATTTTTTAAATAGCAGTGTTTTATATTAATAAATTATTAGACATTTTTACAAATTGTTTTTTAACTTTATTTATTTATTTATTTTTTATTTAATTTTAATTAGCATTTTTATTTTCATTTTAAGTTTAAATGTATCAATAATATAATTAATTGTATTCTTTATTTGAAATAAATTAATATAATATTTCCTTATGTAAAATATATATAATTTTTAATTATTTTATTACTTTAAATTGGCTTAGGTCATTTGAATATATTTATGAAATTTGACAAATAATGCAATATATATGTATATATGTCTAGAAAATACTCATTTAATATATGATGACAAAATTAGTTTGTCTTCACAATAGAATAACATGAAAAATTGACGTTCATTTACTTAAATACGAATGTATATTTTTAAACTTAATAAAGGGACAACGAAAAGGATATATTTAAGATAGATATACTATTTTTAATAAAAATATTATCATTGTTTTAAATAGTAAAATTATATCTTAAACAGAATTAAATAGTAAATAAATATTACGAACCAATTTTGTAAAAAAAAAAAAAAAAATAAATAAATAAAAAGAGTGAAAAAAGTATTCACCCGTATTTATTTATTTATTTTTATTTTTTTATTTTATTTTTTAAATAATGTTTTGCTTGTGTAAACGTAATAAAAAACACCATGAAGAAGATAATTAAAAGTTATTATATAAAACACGTTAGGAGGTTTAAATAAATGTTTTGATGTTTTTTTCATAAAAAGACGTTATCTAAATTGTGCTTATCATTTATTATTATTATAAAATAACACTATTCCTAATTTTTGTTTTAAGACTAATAAAAAAAAAAAAAAAAAAAGAGTAATTTTTTTGTAATTTAGGACTACACACCGCAACAGAAAGATAGGAACAAAGGGTAATTTTTTTAATTTTTGAATATGATTATTTTTAATATGAATATTTTGAATATGATTCAAATATTTAATATGTTTTTGATATGATAATATTTTGCTATGATAATAAATGATCAGCACAATTTAGATAATGTTATTTTACAAAAAATTAAGGAAAAAAAAAAAACTTTGTTCCTATCGTTTTGTCGCGGAATGTAGTCTTAAATTAGAAATATTTTAGTCTTAAAACTTTAATAAATTAGTCTTAAAACAGAAATTAGTCGGAGAATAGTGTTACTTTATGATAGTAATAAATGATAAGCACAATTTAGATAATGGTATTTTATGAAAAGTCAAAGAAAAACCCTTTGTACCTACCTTTTTGTCGCGGGGTGTAGCATGAGCCAAGACAGCCCTTGAAGAAGAAACGCCAATTCCTTTCGTAACCGATAGTGCTTTCTTTAATTTTGTGATGTGTTAAAACTTTTTTGTGTTTCAATAAACATGTTATTTCGATTAAAGGCAAAGGTTTAGTATTAAAAAATTAGCTGTATATCTTATTCTATTAATTTAAGTTCCACGTGTTATGCAATTTAATTATGTGATTATAATAAATATATGTTGAAACATCCTTATTTTAAACTTATATACACTTAAATCCGTAGCTTTTACATCATTATATTTTTACAACAAATACCTTAGAACGGTAATATTTCAGGAATTTCAAGGGTAATTTTACATATAATCACGAAGTGCAATTCTGCTTATAAAAAATTTTTGCAAAACAGTAATTTTAATATCCAATAATTTTTAACAGTTTCCACTTAATATTTTCCTTAAAACTACTTAGCATAAATGTGAATAATTTTATAACATTAGTAACTTCATAACTGCAATAATTTATTACTTTATTTTTATTTTATTTTATTTATTTATTTATATATTTTTTACTAAATGATAATTAGAGAGCTGGTTCAAGTTTTAAAAGTATTTTCCATTAAATTACATACAAGAGTTAAATTGCTTCAGAAATTTTACTGTGATTTCCATTTATAATAAAGCTCACATTTTTTTCTAATTATCTTACTTATCATCACGGCTAAACTTTGAAGCAGTTTGTAATTTTCTTGTTTAATTAACCTTCTTGTGAAATTAAAAGTGAAATGAACTATTAAATTTCTAAATTTAAAATTAAAACAAGTTTATGAAAACTGTTTAGTTTAAGTTTTGTCCTATCAATTATTATTTCTTAAAGAAAAAAAAAAGTGTCAATTAATTATAAACCCTATACTCTCTTTGAAATTCTGTTAAAACTTCCTAATTAGGGAATGTCTTTAGTTAGTATTGACAATGAACGAACAGAAAATTTAAGAACCTCAGAAGTTAAATCACACCAATTATAACTTATTTGTATTTTATAAATAGCCGTATTTTATTATAATAGTGTATTGGAAGAATAGTGTTTTATTATAATAGTGTATTAGTGTTCATTTATCTAAAAGTTATAGATCTTGAATATATTTAATTAGTTATAGTTCTTCCTTTTTGTACCAGAAAAATTCTATTTATTATTATTATTATTATTATTATTATTTTATTATTAAAATATTTATTTTTTTTTCAATATATTTTTTATTTTGTTTAAACTAGAAAAGTAAAATACATACTATTTATTCTTTAAGTATGTCGTTCTTTAAATCTTGAAAAGTACATGTACAGTGTATTTAACTTGGAAGATAAACTTCCAACAAATCGTTTATTCAGTATTCAGTCACCGTGTTTTAAATTTCTTAATTAACAATCTCTGTTAATGGAGAGCTGACTAATTAATGCTCCCTCGGCATAATCACTATTTTTTAACATAGTTTTTCGCTTGAAGGGGATTCCTGAGAGTGTCATTTTGAAAAATAATTAGATTAGAAAATAAACATGCAATCAGATTATTTTATATTTTGAATTACTTTTCAGTATACTAATTTAAGATAATATTTTACAAGATTTCAAAATATTTGATGTAAATTAAATTTATTTGCTACTTTATTCAAATGTGTTTGTGATATTTGATTTATTTTTTTACAGTTGTATATTACTTTTTTTTTTTTTTTTTTAATTTTTTAATGTAACCGTATAAGTAAAATCTGGAAATTCGTTTAAATATATATTAGAAAGTACTTGTTTTCCGTATATTTTCAAATGTTAAAACTCAACTTAGTTAAATATTAATACAATTCACTTGAAATATTGAATGAGAAATTATTTAAAAAAAAGGCATTTTTAAAATAGAAAATATTTTATACAAGAAAAAAAAAGTTTAATTTTACATAAAAGTGAATAAAAAGTTACTTAAATACTGTACAAATATCTGGAAAGAGGTCTGATTTTTAAACATATATTATTTAAACAAATTTGTTTTTGTATGGTATATTCCAAAGCATGAATTCCCTAAAAGTAAAGCTAATTTATTTCATATACTAACTTCTGCCCAGTGCTACTATCAATATGTATTTTTTGAAAAGTAAAAAGTTTATAGGAAATATAAAATTAAAAATAAAAATAAAAATAAATAAAAATGAACATATAAAGTCGGTACTTTTATGGGTCAGAATGTTAAAAGTTGACTTCGAGAGTCCTTATGCTTAGTTCGCTGCAACGAAATTGGCAACCCGAGTAACGTTCGGGCCTAGACCTCAAAGGGTTAAATGTCTCATAATGTAGCAACAAGGATTATATACAATCGTAGTACTTTATTGAACGTGAAAATTGTACAATCACGCTCTACTTTAAATGCTCAATATATATTTAAAGCTGTAATGTTTTTCATCTTCTTTTAAATTAATCGTTTTTCTTTTCGAGCATATATTATGTAAGAAAATTATCAATCATAAATAAAATTGAGATATGAAATTTTTTTTTTAATCCATTCGTTTTAAGGTCTCCTAATTTCATTTTTTCTTACTTTAACGGTGAAAATTGTAAGTGTGTATGTGTATTTATGTATATGTTTCAGTGATCATAATAATATATAAAAACTTTATTCTATATAATTTAAAATCAACATTTTTGTGTCGGTCACCATCTATAATTTAAAGTCTTAAATATAAAGAAACTCATTATCATTATGAACGATGGACTAATTTTTTATAGTCGATAGCGTTCAAAGCTACTGCTTGTTTAACTGAAAATTTGTAGGTACGTTAAAGGTCACTCTCACAGATTTATATGTATATAGATATTTGTACAGATTTATATATGTGTAGAAATTATACTTAAGCAGGACACAAAATTTTTTTATTATTAAAGATTAAAGATTCAAATTATTTTAAGTGCGTATGCTTATAAACATTATATTAGATACATATTATTATAAATTGGAAGAAAAAATTTCAAAATTGAGTTTTGTTATATTTACTCGATTTCAAAACTCCTAAATCTGAAAATCATGTATTTAGTAGATAAAGTATGTATGTGCATTTGTGTGTATGTGTATGTGTGTGCCTTTAATCCACATATCTCAAATATATATATATGTATATATATATTCGCATGAAATTAAAACTCGCCTTCCTAAATTTGTATCATATAAGGATGCTACACTAAAGTATTCGCCGAGATTAAGCGAGTGGTTGTACATATTGACACAAGAGAACTGAAGTACATTACGCCTATTGGGGGAAATTGAATGAAAGTAGAATTTAACATCTATAGGCTGCACTAAATCAAATGAAACGGATATATATTTATCTATATGCATAAAAGCAGATTTCATGTGGGATATGGTATGAAAAGCATTCATCTTTTTTTTTTTTTTTTTTTTTTTTTTTTTGCAGGGCTACACAAAAGAACTAGGATATTGTGGAACAAACTTTTAAAATTGATGGAAGTGTAAATCAGGTTGTACTGTAAGTTATTAATAAAGTATTATATTTACTTGCATCATGTGGTGTGTACTTAATTTTTAGACTATATACAAGGATGCGGATAATTAAGCCAAAATATTTATTTTTGTTAAAAAAAAAACTATAATATAATACCACGTTTGGGAAAACTGCAAAGGGAATGAAATTTATTCCCCATACCCATACACGATACGTAGCGTATTTTTTTAAGCTAAGTGTTCATTGCTTGTTTTTAGAATATTTGCACGTTGTGAGTTTTCTTGAATACCGAAATCAAATTCACAACTTTTCATCTTTGTCTCTGTCTCTTATAAAGGTAACTTAAAGCAAATAATTACAGGCAATTCAAATGTTGTATTTTGAAGTTAACATAAGTTTGTTGCTTGATAAGTTTGAAGGAGAAGCGCTTATGAAAGTTGTGTAAATAATTTTAAATGGATTTTATATTTAGAAAAATATTTGGATTCTATATTATTCTAGGTACTATGATAAAAAATTTGTTTGGAGGCGGGGGGGGGGGGGGGTAGACGCATCTCACAGATTTTTTTTCAAACAAAGCTGTTTCAAAATCTATTTTGAATAGTTTTAAACGTTGATTTATATAACAGTACTCTTTTTTACTCCTTTGTCTCCAGTCTGTATTTATAGTATTATATTTCACAAGAAAAGTGTACATCGTGTGAGTGTCACACCAGATTATTATTATTATTATTATTATTATTATTATTATTAGTAGTAGTAGTAGTTGTAGTAGTAGTAGTAGCATTATTTTTTTCTTTTTTTCAAAACAGTAATTATAAAATCCAATAATTTTTAATTGTTTCCAAGTTATATTTTCTTCAAACGTATTTAGCATAAATATACGTAATTCAATAAGTAACTTCGTAAATGTAATATTTTATTACAAAACATTTTTTTTTTTTGGTTAATAAATGATTATAACAGAACTGTTTTAAGTTTCAAAAGTATTTTACATTAAATCACAAGCAATAGTTAACTCACGTTACAAATTTACTATGATTTCCTTCTGTAATTATGCTCTATTTTTTCCTAATTATCTTACTTATCATTACGGCTAAACTTTTAAGCAGATTTGAGATTTTTTGTTTAATTAACTTGCTTATGAAGTTAACAGCGAAATGAACCGACGATTTTTTAAAATTGAAACAAGTTTATGAAAACTGTTATGTTTAAGTTTTGTGTTATCAATTATTATTTCTGTCAGTAAAGAGTCAATTAATTAGAAACCCGATACTCTATTTGTTAATCTGTTAAAATTTTCTTATTAGGGAATGTCTTTTGTCAGTATTATCAATGAACGAACAGAAAAGTTAACAGTATCAGTAATTTTATCGCACCAATTATAAAGTTACGTTACATTTTTTAAATAGCAGTGTTTTATATTAATAAATTATTAAACATTTTTACAAATTGTTTTTTAACTTTATTTATTTATTTATTTTTTTTTTTAATTTTAATTAGCATTTTTATTTTCATTTTAAGTTTAAATGTATCAATAATATAATTAATTGTATTCTTTATTTGAAATAAATTAATATAATATTTCCTTATGTAAAATATATATAATTTTTAATTATTTTATTACTTTAAATTGTTTTAGGCCATTTGAATATATTTATGAAATTTGACAAATAATGCAATATATATGTATATATGTCTAGAAAATACTCATTTAATATATGATGACAAGATTAGTTTGTCTTCACAATAGAATAACATGAAAAATTGACGTTCATTTACTTAAATACGAATGTATATTTTTAAACTTAATAAAGGGACAACGAAAAGAATGTATTTAAGATAGATATACTATTTTTAATAAAAATATTATCATTGTTTTAAATAGTAAAATTATATCTTAAACAGAATTAAATAGTAAATAAATATTACGAACCAATTTTGTAAAATTAAAAAAAAAAAAAAAGAGTGAAAAAAATATTCACCCGTATTTATTTATTTATTTTTATTTTATTTTTTAAATAATGTTTTGCTTGTGTAAACTTAATAAAAAACACCATGAAGAAGATAATTAAAAGTTATTATATAAAACACGTTAGGAGGTTTAAATAAATGTTTTGATGTTTTTTTCATAAAAAGACGTTATCTAAATTGTGCTTATCATTTATTATTATTATAAAATAACACTATTCCTAATTTTTGTTTTAAGACTAATAAAAAAAAAAAAAAAAATGAGTAATTTTTTTGTAGTTTAGGACTACACACCGCAACAGAAAGATAGGAACAAAGGGTAATTTTTTTTAATTTTTGAATATGATTATTTTGAATATGAATATTTTGAATATGATTCAAATATTTAATATGTTTTTGATATGATAATATTTTGCTATGATAATGAATGATCAGCACAATTTAGATAATGTTATTTTACAAAAAATTAAGGAAAAAAAAAAACTTTGTTCCTATCGTTTTGTCGCGGAATGTAGTCTTAAATTAGAAATATTTTAGTCTTAAAACTTTACTAAATTAGTCTTAAAACAAAAATTAGTCGGAGAATAGTGTTACTTTATGCTAGTAATAAATGATAAGCACAATTTAGATAATGTTATTTTATGAAAAGTCAAAGAAAAACCCTTTGTACCTACCTTTTTGTCGCGGGGTGTAGCATGAGCCAAGATAGCCCTTGAAGAAGAAACGCCAAGTCCTTTCGTAACCGATAGTGCTTTCTTTAATTTTATGATGTGTTAAAACTTTTTTATGTTTCAATAAAGATGTTATTTCGATTTAAGGCAAAGGTTTAGTAGTAAAAAAATAGCTGTATATCTTATTCTATTAATTTAAGTTCCACGTGTTATGCAATTTAATTATGTGATTATAATAAATATATGTTGAAACATCCTTATTTTAAACTTATATACACTTAAATCCGTAGCTTTTACATCATTATATTTTTACAACAATTACCTTAGAACGGTAATATTTCAGTAATTTCAAGGGTTATTTTACATATAATCACGAAGTGCAATTCTGCTTATAAAAAATTTTTGCAAAACAGTAATTTTAATATCCAATAGTTTTTAACAGTTTCCACTTAACATTTTCCTTAAAACTACTTAGCATAAATGTGAATAATTTTATAACATTAGTAACTTCATAACTGCAATAATTTATTACTTTATTTTTATTTTATTTTATTTATTTATTTATATATTTTTTACTAAATGATAATTTGAGAGCTGGTTCAAGTTTTAAAAGTATTTTCCATTAAATTACATACAAGAGTTAAATTGCTTCAGAAATTTTACTGTGATTTCCATTTATAATAAAGCTCACATATTTTTCTAATTATCTTACTTATCATCACGGCTAAACTTTGAAGCAGTTTGTAATTTTCTTGTTTAATTAACCTTCGTGTGAAATTAAAAGTAAAATGAACTATTAAATTTCTAAATTTAAAATTAAAACAAGTTTATGAAAACTGTTTAGTTTAAGTTTTGTCTTATCAATTATTATTTCTTAAAGAAAAAAAAAAGTGTCAATTAATTATAAACCCTATACTCTCTTTGAAATTCTGTTAAAACTTCCTAATTAGGGAATGTCTTTAGTTAGTATTGACAATGAACGAACAGAAAATTTAAGAACCTCAGAAGTTAAATCACACCAATTATAACTTATTTGTATTTTATAAATAGCCGTATTTTATTATAATAGTGTATTGGAAGAATAGTGTTTTATTATAATAGTGTATTAGTGTTCATTTATCTAAAAGTTATAGATCTTGAATATATTTAATTAGTTATAGTTCTTCCTTTTTGTACCAGAAAAATTCTATTTATTATTATTATTATTATTATTATTATTATTATTTTATTATTAAAATATTTTTTTTTTTCAATATATTTATTTTGTTTAAACTAGAAAAGTAAAATACATACTATTTATTCTTTAAGTATGTCCTTCTTTAAATCTTGAAAAGTACATGTACAGTGTATTTAACTTGGAAGATAAACTTCCAACACATCGTTTATTCAGTATTCAGTCACCGTGTTTTAAATTTCTTAATTAACTACTCTGTTAATGGAGAGCTGACTAATTAATGCTCCCTCGGCATAATCACTATTTTTTAACATAGTTTTTCGCTTGAAGGGGATTCCTGAGAGTGTCATTTTGAAAAATAATTAGATTAGAAAATAAACATGCAATCAGATTATTTTATATTTTGAATTACTTTTCAGTATACTAATTTAAGATAATATTTTACAAGATTTCAAAATATTTGATGTAAATTAAATTTATTTGCTACTTTATTCAAATGTGTTTGTGATATTTGATTTATTTTTTTACAGCTGTCTATTACTTTTTTTTTTTTTTTTTTTAATTTTTTAATGTAACCGTATAAGTAAAATCTGGAAATTCGTTTAAATATATATTAGAAAGTACTTGTTTCCGTATATTTTCAAATGTTAAAACTCAACTTAGTTAAATTTTAATACAATTCACTTGAAATATTGAATGAGAAATTATTTAAAAAAAAGGGCATTTTTAAAATAGAAAATATTTTATACAAGAAAAAAAAAAGTTTAATTTTACATAAAAGTGAATAAAAAGTTACTTAAATACTGTACAAATATCTGGAAAGAGGTCTGATTTTTAAACATATATTATTTAAACAAATTTGCTTTTGTATGGTATATTCCAAAGCATGAATTCCCTAAAAGTAAAGTTAATTTATTTCATATACTAACTTCTGCCCAGTGCTACTATCAATGTGTATTTTTTGAAAAGTAAAAAGTTTATAGGAAATATAAAATTAAAAATAAAAATAAAAATGAACATATAAAGTCGGCACTTTTATGGGTCAGAATGTTAAAAGCTGACTTCGAGAGTCCTTATGCTTAGTTCGCTGCAACGAAATTGGCAACCCGAGTAACGTTCGGGCCTAGACCTCAAAGGGTTAAATGTCTCATAATGTAGCAACAAGGATTATATACAATCGTAGTACTTTATTGAATGTGAAAATTGTACTTATTTTCAGAATCATCTCGATCGTACGAAATGATCTTATTATTATTATTATTATTATTATTATACTAGAGAATAATTGACGATACATTTGATATGAATCACTCATTTACTAAAATATTTACAATGAAAAATATGTATGGATCATGAAAATATTTGAAAGGATATGTGTTGTTATAGTAATACAGTACAGAAGGATTTATTTCAGTATAAATCATAAAATTATTCCAAGCTCAGTGAATTATTTAATTGAACATACATTTAATAAAATTCTTAAATTAGATGTATTTCTCACATATTAAATTTCTCACATATTAAATTTCTCTCTCTCTCTCTCTCTCTTTTTATTATTATTTTTGATAAACTATAATTGACTCATCGTATTCAATTTTATGAATCTCATTAAACATAAGTCTCTTTAATCGTTTCAAATAAATTATTTTTATATTTGGAAAAAAAAAAAAATCTCGGTCTTTAATTATTTTATCTTTATTTCTTCCTATCTTCATTTTTGCATGTATCTCTGTAACAATGCATACAATGTGTAAAACCAATGAATTAAAGCAGTAAAAGAAGTATATGAAGTTTATATTTTTCTTTACAGAAGTTATAAACTTCTTAATTTTGCTATTTTATGCACTCAGTGCTGCCGAAACAATTGTCTCTGCAATTTTTATTATTATTATATTTTTTGTTCCATTCTACATATTTACTTCGATAATGTAAAAAAAAAATATATATATATATGCATAACAGTACATTTAACCAGGGAGATAAACTTTAAGAAATCGTTTATGCACTATTCAGTTACCGTACTTTTAAATCTCTTAATTAACTATTATCTTAATGAAGAGCAAACTAATTAATGCTACACCAGCATAATCACAATTCTGAACCTAATTTTTCGTCTGAAGGGGATTCCTAAGCGTGTCATTTTGAAGAGATTATTAGTTTATAAAACAAGTATATATTCAGTGTATTTTATATTTTGAGTTATTTTTCTTTAAAAGTATATAAGAAAATGTGTTCAGAGATTTGAAACTGTTTAGTATAAATTAAACTGACTGTGTAGTTTCAAAGAAGTCTTTTTAGGATATATGATTTATTTTCTTTGTCATTGTATATCATGAAGCTTGTATCTTTTTTAAAATCTAAAATCTTTAAAAGTGTTCTAGAATTAGAAAGAAAAAAAATACTCTGATTTTATCTTGTGAAAAAGTAATTTATATTTTAGCCCCACAAAAAGGAGTCGCATGGGTTCAGATCTGGAGAATATCGCGGCCAATTGAGACCCATGCCAGTGCCTTCTGGGTACCCCAGAACCGGAATGCGGTCCCCATGATATCAAACAGTATCCTGCTTCGATGGGGTAGAGCTCCGTCTTGCATAGACCACATCTTGTGAAATCATGGGCACTTTGAATAATGGGAATGAAACCATTTTCCAAAACCTTCACGTACTGTTTAGTATTTACCGTGACGTCAACGAATATCGCACCGATTATTCCATGACTGAACATTGCACACCACACAGTCACCCGTTGAGAGTGGAGAGACTTCTCGATCAGGAAATGTCAGTTCTCAGTCCCCCAAATGCGCCAATTTTGCTAACTGATGAAACCATCCAAATGAAAGTGGGCTTCGTCGCTAAAACAAACCATAATCACATCAACGTCGTGTTCGTCAATTCCGTGGATAATAGTGTTTACGAAACATTAATGCTTTTCCATGACCTTAAGGCTTACTGGCTGTTGGGTTTGAATTTTCTATGGGAAGACATACAGGTCTTCAAAAACAGTTTCTCGCAGTGTCTCCCGGTTGATTCCCACCTGTTGCGCAGCTCGTCTGATTGATTTCCTGGGGCTGGTTTGAAACACTGCGAGTGTATCTCGATGTTTTCAGGCATTTTCACACTTTTTTTGACGACCGACATTGCCAGCACTCTCATCACGATCACAACTCATTCTCTCAAACTTGGGAATCAAGTTCTTGATTATTAGTACACTTGGACTGTTTGTCTTCAGCTTGAACTTGGTCGCAAACTTCCTTCGAGCCGCAGTCGGGCTGTTATTCATCGCATAGTAGGCCTTCACAAGCGCTATGCACTCAGACACGCTGTACCGTGACATTTTCATTTGTAAATGACCGACGAAAACAAGGAGCGTGCGAGAGCGCATACATCATGCCCTGTGGCCAATCGTGGAGCTTTAACGTCCTAACGCAAACCGTTAAGAAATTATGACGATTTTGTTTCATATAGTTCAATAATAAATGGCATGTATCTCGAATTTTTTTTTTCGTTATTGTATTGAAAATTCTTTTAAGAAATTGCAAGCATAAATATTATAAGTATCTAGTATATGAAAAATATCTTTTTTTTTTTTTTTTTTTTATCGCTAAATTGATATTTAAAAAAAAGGAGAGTAAGCGGTTCGAATAAGAATAATAAGTATAATTATACTTTTTTTTTTATTTTCCATATTTTATTATTATTAAAGATCGTCATCATGAAACAAACAAACAAAGAAAATTTATATAGTGATTTGATGTTGTATACCTCATGTATTTACGTTCCCATGAAACCAAAATATTTTTATGAATAGTGTTGCTATGTTTATTTGGTAATGCAAAAACAGTACGTACAGTAAGTAATCATATTTTTAGTTTTTCTTTTATGTATTTCTTTTTTCCTTTTTTTTTTTTTTTTTTTTTTTTTTTACTTTCCGAACATACGTACGTAAAGGAAGTATTGTAATTATTTCAAAAATCCGAATTTTAGATTTTGGACATTTTATACGTTTTGAGGTGCCCAGAGTTCATTTTTACTTTTTTTTTTTTTCTTTTTTCTTATGGACAAAATGATCTTGAACTTTACAACCATATAAAAATTTATTAGGTTCATAAACGGTTTTAAAAAAGTCTAACAATCTAATGACCAATTGCATACGTGGTTATTATTTTTATAATGAGTTTAAAAACATTCCACCATGTGATCGTTCATTTCATTTATGCAAGGTGAATTTATTAAGCATTTCTTTATTGTAATAAGTAGTTTTTTGTTATATATTACAATCTACTTTTTATTTAATTAATTAATTTATTTATTTTACATAAATAATACATACTTTTGTTTATGCAAACAATTACATTTTCATCTATAGTGCAGGGATGGAACACGGGCGCAGAATTCATACCACTCTCAATGTAAGAAAATTTTCTACTTCTTAAATCAACGATGTTATAGGTAGAGAAATTTCTTAAACGGATTCCGGTATGAATTCTGCGCCCGTGTTCCATCCCTGATAGTGTGAAAGATTAAGTATAATAAATATTATAAGTATATTATTAAGTATAATAAAATATTGAAATATGATGTGTAATCTGTACTTTTATTAAATGTTAAATAAACGAGCTACATAAACATTATTACAAATTTTACTTTTAGATCACATCATCACATAAAACAAAACATTCAAATGAAATTTTTGTCAATGTTCCGTCTACCGTTTAATTAAACTTTTGAATTTCTGTTTACATTTCGAAATTTATCATTTTACTTTACTCTTTTTTTTTTTTTTTTTTTTTTAATTTATTCCAACGTCTCATTTGAAAACTTCTAACTTCAATAAATGACATTCGAATTAATGGAATTTGATCAGTTTAGAAAATCATTTTGAAATTGTCTTGAGAAAGATAAACACAGTATTAAATATTTTCATTCCTTTTCCAAAGAAATGGTGCGATTTAAAATTAAGGGGAGTGCAATGAATTATTTACATTCTCTTTTGACGTTTTTTTTTTTTTTTTTTTTTTTTTTACAATTTATATTACGTGTATTTTTCTATTTCATATATAGCTGTTATTCAAAATTAAAGGCGGTTAGAATATTTCTTTTTTTTTTCTAATAAATGCATATGAATGAATTACAATTTGTATACGAAGTATAATATTATTTTAATACATTCAAATATATTTTTATTAAATACAAAATGTAATGAATAGTACAGACACTGTATTTAGAAGTTTAATTAAGGTAATTAAATATTGCATACAAATCTGAGATATAAAGTACGTTTATATAAAAATATGAAATATGCTTATAGACCTTTATCAAAATGAGCTTTTAGGGTAATTAAGAAAACAAGATTCAACTTTAAAGTAAGTTTGTTGACTCATTTTAAATCATACTTGCATCTCTCTGCTTTCAGAAATATCATTTTTAATGCCAAAAATAAATTCAAAAACTGCCGTACAGACAATAGCAAGAAATTAAAACTTCTTCACACACCATAAATTTAAAAACAGCACAACAGGTTTCGAAAGGACGTAGCTTTTCTTCATCAGGTGCGAACACGTGCAACTGCCTTGGAGGCAAAAGCAAGACTGAAAGCAGGACAAAATCCAGAGGGAGCAAACAAACAACCAATAGGAAGCAACATGCAGGGCAGGACCAATCAGAGAGGAACACACGTACACACACCACAAAATGAGGAGGGAGGAAAGGAGTAAACAATTATTATTATTATTTTTTTTTTTTTCAATAATATTAAACTAATAGGTAAATTTAATGAAATTTATCGATTAATTATTATTATTATTTTTTTAATTAGAATTATTTTATTATAACTAATATGATGTTATGAACATAATGAAGGAAATTATTTAATTGAATTAAACAAATTTTTCCAGGCTGTAGACAGCAAAGTGGAATCAGATTTTTCATTGACAATTTTATCCCGATTAAGGTAAATAGCTAAATTTTCCAAAAAATACAGTTCGGAAACGCGTTTGGCATGAAAGATAATTTTGGCACTCTTAAAATTAAAACTATGATCAAAGTCCCAACTGTGCTTCGCAATAGAAGATTTAGAAATTTCTTGATTAACAACATACCGGGAATGTTCACGTAAACGACATTCAAGATTTCTTTTAGTTTGACCAATATAAGATAAATCACAGTTATTACAAGGGACATTATAGATACCCCATTTTTGAAGCTCAGGAACAGGTTTATTTGGTTGAAGGGAATTGGAATTTATTGACAGGTTTAAAAATAACGTGAAAATTGAAACACTTCAAAACTTTGGCTAATTTTAAACTTAAGGGGGGATAAAAAGGTAAGACAACAAGATTATCAGGTTTAATTTTATCATCAATGGAAAGAGTAGAATTATAAGTTGGCCTACTGAACTTTTTGAGAGCTTTATAAATTATAGAGGGTCTAAAACCTCTTTAAATAATTCAGTTCTTCTTTAAGAGAAGGAGTATCAGAACAAATTTTAAGGGCACGATACACGTAAGTGTAAAAGGTGCCAATTTTTTGTTTAGCCGGATGATTAGAGAGAGCATCGGGAGGGTTAGAAACAGAGAAAGGTTTCCTGTACACAGAGGTTTTAAAATAAGAATCGCACCTAGTAACTAAAACATCAAGAAAGGGAAGTTGATTACAATTTTCTAACTCGAAGGTAAACTGAATATGGGGATCAATAGCATTAGCAATATTAAGAAAGGCAGAAACATCAAACGGATTTTCAACAAGAATGAAAGTGTCATCTACGTAACGTAACCAGCATTTTAAATTTAACATCTTTAATAATTTTTTCTCAAAATAATGCATATAGATATCGGCAAGAATAGGAGATAAAGGATTACCCATACTTAAACCATCACACTGTTTGTAAAATTTGTTATTAAATTCAAAAGTAGTTTGGGAAACACAGAGTTTAGTTAGATTGACAAATTCTTTGATTTCAATGTCAGAATAATGAAATTCGCATAACCTGTTTTCTCAACAATTAAGCGCACCTTCAGTGGGGACGTTAGTAAATAAAGACTTCACATCAAGAAATAACATAGAGCAATTTACAGGATTCAAATTATTTAACTTCATAACAAAATCATAGGAATTTTTTATAGTATGACTATTAGTGCTGCATAAAGGATTGAAATTAAAGGATTGAAATTAAATTATTGAAATTAAAATAAATAAATAAATAATAATAATAATAATAATAATTTTTTACTCCTTTCCTCCCTCCTCTTTTTGTGGTGTGTGTACGTGTGTTCCTCTCTGATTGGTCCTGCCCTGCATGTTGCTTCCTATTGGTTGTTTGTTTGCTCCTCCCCCTCTGGATTTTGTCCTGCTTTCAGTCTTGCTTTTGCCTCCAAGGCAGTTGCACGTGTTTGCACCTGATGAAGAAAGGCTACGTCCTTTCGAAACCGGTTTTGCTGATTTTAAATTTATGGTGTGTGAAGAAGTTTTAATTTCTTGCCATTTTTAATGGTTTATAACTAATCACAAATTTATGTCTGCTAAAAAAAAAAAAAAAAAAAAAAAAAACATTAATAAACTTATTAAGGAAATTTTACATATGGGCTTCTCAAAAAATTTTGTTTATCCATTGATATATCAATAAAAGTATCTGTCAAAAAAAAAAAAAAAAAAAAAAAAAGCTTATGTGTATAACAAAAAAGTTTAAAAACTAATAAAATAAAATAAAACAAGTGGTGGATGGGTGGGCGGATGTTTGATTAAGGAGGGTGGATGGCGCTGTTGGTTGGTTAGGTGGTTGGGATTTCTTACAAAGCGATTTTCACAAACAATGGTCTGTATTTGTTCGTGTTTTGATTTTATTTTTTCTGGAAAATATTTTAAAAAACGTTTTTACATCTAAATCAATTCAAGGTAATTTGTTTTCTTAAAGGTTCATGTTATGATTTTATTACTTTCTTCTATATGTATATATAGAGAACGTACTGAATTCGTGATAATTTTCAAACTCCAGTTTTCGATGGTTTACACGTTTTGGGATGTCCTGAACAGGATTCGAGAGTTTTTAGAGAATGGCTGTGTGTCTGTGTATGTGTATCACGAATTTTGTGGACGCTGTATCTCACGAACCAAAGAACGCAGTTTAACCAAACTTGGTATTTAATTTGACCCTGACATAAACTGGTGATGATTAGATTTGGGGATCATTCGCTCAACAGGTTCCGCTGTGATCGCACTTCTCTAAATTTTTAACATGGCAGTATAGGACAAAATTTCGTATAAATGTACATAATGAGAGTTATATTAAACGTGTGACTGTAAAATTAATATGAATTATTGATAATAGAAGTAGTTAACAAGGAAAATGAAATTGTGCATGAAATGTTGGGTATAGCTTCCCCCCCCCCCGGGGAGGAGTAAATTTTCAATGTGGGTATCTTTCGTAAGGTCTCGTTAATATCTTCAAAACGAATGGTTGAACTATAGATCTGTGATAATTTAAACGAAAGTTATTATTATTATTTTTTTGTCAAAGAAAAAAAAAAAAAAAAAAAAAAAACTTTCTTTCAGCATTTAGTGATATAACTCTGTCATATAAAAGTTGTCTGCTCTTACAATGAAAAATAAATTGATAATTTAATAGACAATTTATATTAAATAAATTTTGTGTAAAATATTATATATAAGAAAGTCATGTGTTGGCCACATCATATCAGTTTTTTTCCTGGAGATTCAAGTTATGTTTTTATTTTGTCTTGAAGGTTCAAATAAAGTTTTTATTTTTTCTGAAAAATATTTCAAAAATTCAGGTTAAATTCTGTCTATTTCATATATTTCATTTCAAGGTAATTTTTTCTTATAGGTTCGTGCTATTATTTTATATTTTGCTAAAATACTTATCAAATACAGAAAACCCACATGTCTTTGCCCAATGCTATGTAGATAGCACTTTGAAACGTCTTATAGCATTTTGAGCTTTTCAGTTAAAATTCAATCTTATTTTGCTTTGGTCCGAAATTCTTTTGCTCATCTCAAAAAAAAAAAAAAAAAAAAAAAAGAAATGTTTTCCTTAATAGAACTTCTATTATTTCCCCTTAAAATACTATCCTAAAGTAATCGTTCTTTTCTTCAGTATCAAAATACACAGTCCTATATCATATTTCATCAGGTATTGTAGTCTAATAAAGTATGTATTATTAATCTTAAAAATAAAGTCAATTTAAGATAACTAGTAACTTTCTTTGCCCTGTGTAAGTTTCTGTGGTGATTTATTTGACTGACTATTATTCGTTCTCATTTTTTCCTATTGTCAACAAATACATTATACATATATATTGTTTATTGTCTCTCTCCCTATATATATATATATATATATGTATGTTAAAACGAATTTTTAAATAATTTCAATTTTTTGTATGTAATTTCATTTATAGAGAACCAATCAGGTTATCAAATGTTAATTTTCTGCATGTCTACCTTCTTTTCGCTTTAAATAGCTTATTTTCCTTTAAAATCTCCACCAAAGCAAGCGCAAACTTTAGCGAAGTTTTTTCTCCTTGGCGACTTTTTTGCGACCTTGGCGACTATACATACGAACTCTACAATTCATGCGCATGCATATTTTATATCTTGCTTTAAATAAATAAATAAATAAATAAATAAATATATAAATAAATAAATATATATATATATATATATATATATATATATATATATATATATATATATATATTATTATTATTATTATTATTATTATTATTATTGTTTAGTTATTTTTTATGAGAATATCAATGCGTTTTAAAATAAATTATTGTGATTAATGTTATTTCATTTTATGGAAACATGAAAAGACACACAGAAAATCTTCTATGGAAATTTACATATTTTTTCCAATCAGAAAAAAAAAATAATAAATAAATTTTTATTTTTATTTCTCTAATTATTATTCTTATTTTAAATTAACATTCCGTAAACTTACACATTCAATAAACTAAACAAAAATCCAAATACAGTAATCGTAATCTCTTTGTTTCCTTTTACACTGTCATAATAAAGCATTTGTACAGTTTTGGCAGCGTACATAACTTTTCTTTTAAATATAACTTTAAACAGTTTTTAAGTTTTCTTTTCTTAATTACATGTCTAATACTGTTCAAATTTAGTGAATTCTCTTAACTCAGAGATAAAACTATACTTGGTCGGAGGGAGAGGGCCCTTAAGTGAAGAGGGCCCTTAAGTGAGAATTAGGTAGCAATCAAATGAATTTCTTTAAAATTATCCATTAAAATAATTATAGTGTGTAATATTTCAAAATTATTTTTTTTCCAAAATGAATAGTTACAATAACATTCATAAGACAGTCTAAAGTAACGTCACTAACTTGCATTAAATTCGATACTAAGCTATATTTAAAAGGTTTAATGGTAAAAACGTTAAATTTTGTCTGCATAAATATAGTTAATGTTCCTCGCATAAGTTTTAAATAATTAAAAATTTCACAGGTTTTTAATTTTTATTTTTTATCGTGTGTGTGCGTGGCAGGTACATCAAATAACATTCGCACATTTCAAACCAATGCCGATGCACTTAAATATTTTGGTGGGCATAAAATTTACTTTTTAATGACATCGTTGTCAACAAAAATAATTTTTTAAAGTAGCATAAGACGCGCAAACATTTATTGTGGAACATAGTAACGAAAAGCGCATAAAAGAAAGAGCAAGGTTTCAATATTTACCTTTATATAATGTACAGGAATAATAGTAATGATAATAACATATATATATATATATATATATATATATATATATATATATACAGCCATAAATTAAATTTACTTTTTATCTTTTTTTATTAAATTGGAGAGAAATCAACTGTTCAGTAAAATACAAAAATCTACTTCCAATTTCTCCAAAAAAGAACTCTCTATAGTTTTTTTTTTTTTTCCTTAATTTTTATTCTTGTTGAAAACTTATATTAAATAATTGATAATCGATTAAAATGCGTATAAATATGAAATATTTAATTGAATCTATTAAAAATCAAAATTTAATATAAAAATATTTTCACTTCCTCCCACATTTTTTGTGTTTCTCTTGTTTTCTGTATTTTGATAGTATTCACTTCTAATTTTTCTTACATGCTGCTCCAATTTTTTCCATTGTTTGGTTATGTTGGTACTCCCCCATTTGATTTGTCCCAGCTTGCTGTCTTGCTTTTACCACCAAGGTTGTGTTTTTTGCACTTCAAGAAGAAAGGCGACGTAATTCTTAAACCGATACTGTTTACATATTAATTTTATGGTGTGAGATCAAGTTTTTAAATATTTTTCATAATCCTAGAGAAATTTCTTCAATTTGTATGACAGTTTTTTTTTCCAGTAAAGTTAAATATTTTTAAAAATGAGATTTTTTTAACAAATTCTTTTTTCAGGAAATTTGATAGCTTTAGTTATTTATTTATTTATTTATTTTTTCCATAAAAAACTATAAATTCATTAAATGACAAATTGGCAATTGAAAATTAACTACATATCACTAAAGAAAAAAAAACATTCTTTTTTTATGGGATTGGAATAAGTAATATTTGCTTTACACTGAGAAAAAATCTATAACAGACATTTAGAATCTAAATTGTGGCTCTAGAAAAAATAGTTCCATGTCATTCTTATAAATTCTAGTACCCTTAAAAAGCGAGTTCTAGATGCCCCTATTAGAATTCCGGAGAGTTAGCCTATATTCTCGAGGGCAAATTTATTTAAAAATCTCTGCAAATAAAGGAGACTACAAGAGATGGGTTTCAGCAGCTATGATTTTGGTGTATGACCCAATTCTAGAAAATCAAGCGAGAATTTCTCGCAATACAAAAGATTCAGATATTCGGAATATTCATAATATTGTTTCACCATCTAGAAATGTGTAAACTATAAATTCTTGACCATTTCGTTTGTTCAGTTAATTGGTCTGCCTTGTGCGCACAGTTCGCAATTCTAAATTTCTAGTTAAGGGATTTAGAAAATGGTCACTTATTCATTCTAGAGGAAGGCGGTATATTTTTTCTCAGTGTACTATATTTTCTATACTTAAAAAAAAAAAAAAAAAAAAAAAAAAAAAAACTATTATTATAAATTCCAATAATTAGTGATCGTTAACAATTTAAAAAAGTTCAATTTTAGAACATTTTAAAAGAAAAAATAAACAATTAACTACCCACAAAGTTGAATTTTTTTATTGAAATTTTGCAAAAAGATAAAAAAAAAGTTTGTGTGTTTTTTATTGCTGAGGAAAATGGTTGAAAAAAAAAAAAAAAAAAAAAAACGAATATTTACTGTTGTAACTACGTGCACCTTCATGTACAAAAAAAAAAAAAAATAAAAAAATAAATAAAAATCAATGATTGTTAAAGATGTAGATACATGCTATGTGCACAGGGAAATATATAAATTGGTGAGAAAGCAGCAGTTTCTAGAAATTCCTTTACTTGAAATAGTTTTTAGATTATTGGACACGATTTTTTTAAATGTATTTACAATCCAAACAATCTTCATAATTATTATAACTTGCATTTTTCATATAACATACGTTCTGTCCTATTCAGAATCTGTATAAAATTTTGTATCTCTCAGGTACAAGCCAAATTATGGGCATCCTGAGTTGGTTAAAATTATGTTCGGTAAAATTTAAGATTTTATAAGTTTATTTTTATTTATTTATTTATTTATTATTTTTTTTTTCTTTCTCACAACAGTAACAATAATAACAGTAACTGTATAATAAATTATTTTCTTAATAATCAACTTTTCCAAATTGTCAAATTTTCCATTTTTAGTCAAATAGTCTTTTTTTTTTTTTTTTTTCCTTAAATATCTTCTACCTCTGGGGAAGTTCTCACAGACTTGCAGGTAAGCCTGTGGGGGCATCGTCTTGGAGGGGGCGGGGGTATGGAAAGATAAAAAGAAATATGATTTTAAACAATTATTTTAAATTTCTTTAAGTGATAGCTTAAAGAATATCCGTTTAAAAATTCTTAACATTAATACTATTCAAGAAGTAAAGTAATTTATTCCTTGTTAAAGTTAGTTCCGACGCAAAGCACGTTCGTAACGCAGGAGTCAGATTTGAGAAAAAAATTTAGAATAAAACCTAATTTATCTTACACAATCTTCAGATTCAGTGGTAAAATATCCAAGGTTCAACTAAGCTGGCCTATGAGAAAGCGTATGCGGGAATTAACTAAGCTAACTGTCCAATTAGGAAGCACATGAGGAATCAGAATTCGCACCGGAATAAGCGGTATTTAAGCGAGAACTCGCGAAATCAGGAGGCTTTCTGTGTATTTCTTTGCTTAAAAAACTTGCGTTAAATCTTATTTCATTATGTGACGCTTGCTAAATGATCCCGTAGCCCTATGGGTTCCGTCGCAACGGCATATCGACGGTTATGACACCGTCGCATAGTTATTCCGGAACTAAGAGCGAATATCCGCTCAGGATGCCTAACCTCTGGCCAAGACTGCATTTTTCTACCGAATAAGGGATTATGAGTTAATATGAAAGGCTCTTCATACTTTCTATGGTGTTCTATCATATAGTCCAAAACATTTAATATAACAGAACCTTTATCTTTACCTGTATGCATATATATATATATATTGTGTGTGTGTGCGAGTGTGTGTGTGAGAGATAGAGAGAGAGAGAGAGTATTAGCTAAACAATGTGAATAAATTTATTGTATTAAATATTGTAATTAAGAGCATGAAAATTTTGTGAATATGAATATGTATAATATATATATGTAAAATTTGTGAATATGAATTAGTATAATTTATATATATATATATATATATATATATATATATATATATATATATATATATATATATATATATGCATACAGGATATAGAACAGGTAATATATTCCACAAATTAAAACTTGACCAGAAAATGAAATTGGAGGACATTTCATTAACCATATAATCATTAAATTAAAAATCTACTAATATCTACTTAAAAAAAAAAAAAAAAAAAAAAAAAAAAAAGAACCTTTTTCTGCATGTTTGAGTATTTTTTATTTAATATATATATATATAAATGTATAAGTCTGAAAGAAACTAATTTTGATACAGGACACTTTAATGCTTTGAAACTAGTTTAAAATGGGAAAAAAAATATTTTATCAATCAATACAACATACAACTACGAAACAAATAAAAACGTTTAAATTAACCTTTATTGTTGAACGAAAGAATATCACATTCTCCCTTTATCGAAATCAAAAGAAGTCAATTCGAAATTTAATTCTCAAAGAAATAATCAAAGAATACGTTCGTTTAATGATCAAAGTACAACATGTGAATTTGAAATGTAAGAACCTGATTTTCAGAATAAAAGAGTTTGATTGATTTTTTTTTTTATTTTTTACATCATTTTCTCTTTCCTATAAGTTCTTGCGATAAAGCTCATAAAAACTGAAAATCGTTAATTTTAAAATATATAAAACTGAGTCATCTATTATTACAATTTTTTTTCTATATAAAATTAAGGAAATCAAATATAACTATTATTTATTGATTTTATTTAAAAACTGCATCATGTCTGAACACCACTTTTACATTCCAAACGCACTAAGTAAAATAATTGTCACATTTAATGTTAAATTTTTAACGAAGAGTACAAAATAAAAGTACTTTCTTCCTCTTTATTGAATATCTTCCCCTATACATACTGGAAACAATTAAGTCACATTTATGACAGTACTTTGATTTATGACATAATTTATGACATAATTTTCTTACGAACATGTACTATAAAACAACAACAAACATGAAAAACTTAGTTTTAATACGAGATTATGGTTAAATTTCATCGATTTTTTTATGTTTAATTTGCATAAAAATGAACAATAGAAGAACTGGTATAAAGTTTTTTTTTTTTTTTTTTTTTTTTTTATGAGCAATTTTAATTTAATAAAAAAATATACTTTTTTTTTCAGATACACTGGAAGTCCATACTGGAAAATGATGGAAATTAATTTTAATTATATATATATACAGGGTGTCCAATAAGTTCTCATACAATTTAAAACTTAAAATACACAAAAGTTAAAGAAAATAAAAGGCTTTTATTTAAAGCAAATTACAAAACAAACATTCAGAAAACCATCGTAATAAATATTTAGGGATACTTCCACCTTTTTTGTTTTTTTACCAGCTTTAGTCTTTTCTCGAAGCTATCACATGCGGCACGTATGGCTTGCATTGGGCTTTCATCCCATACTTTAAGTATAACGTTTTTGAATTGTGTTAAATTGCTGCATTTCACATCTTAAAGTTTCGACAATATATAATCCCATGCAAAATAATCTAAGGGGTTTAGGTCGGGGGAGCTGGGAGGCTATTCTTCTTTTGGCAAAAAGTCAGTCAAATTTTCTCGGCACCATTGTTGCACCGTATTAGCTGTGTGGGATGGCGCACCGTCTTGCTGGAAGCAATAATCGTCTCCATACATGTTTTGAAGATTTGGAAATAAAACTTTCTCCAAAACTTCCTTCTGATACATTTCTGCATTAACCTTTACTCCTTTTCAAAAAAAAAAAAAAAAAAAAAAAAAAAATCCCTTTTCGAAAAAGCCCCCATACCATTAATGATGAAGCATTTTGAAATCTTGGCACAGTAGCTTAATTGTCAGGAATATCTTGAATGGATGCTGTCCATACTCGATCATACTGGGGATTGTGGGATTGTTGTAGAATAAAAAGTTTCTCATCGGAGAAGATGAATTCATCAGCTCTGTGCATAGAGAGCAAGGTGTTAACTCTTTCATACCTCTTTGCTTTTGAGGCCTTTGAAACTCCATGTGTTCTTGTTTTTTGGTAAGCTTTATATCTTAGATCATTTTTTAGAAGATTGTGGACAGATGATTTTGAAATCTTGCAACCTCGTGATAACTTTCTAAGAGAGGTCTGTCCATTTCTCCGGATGCGCTCTCTTACTGCTTTGATGACTTTTTCAGTCAGTGCAGTGCGAGGTCTGCCGGATCTATGCCTGTCCTGCGCAGATAAAGTTTCATTATACCTTCGTATCGTCATATAAACAAAATCGCGTTTGACACATTTTTCAGGTCTCTGAAGATCAGGTCTCTGCCTGCTTTCTAACCTTCTAAATATTTTTTCACGATTACCTTTCTATATACTTTCATGGTTTCTGAAACAAAATGTAAAAAATTCCAATTGATTCTATTACATATATTCTTTGAAGAAACAATATAAAACATTGTTAAAAAACTTTTGATAGCCTAGAATTAATAGTTTTTAATAAGACCACATTCAAAATACTGTATGAGAACTTTTTGGATACCCTGTATATACAGGGTGACATAAAATAACGGAGACAATATTTTTTATCCTTATTTTATTAATAGAAAAGAAATCAACATATGTAACAATTGCAAATAATAATATGGAACTCAGGTTATAACATACACAGCTGGTTTCAAAGTAGCCGCCATAAGCGTCGATACACAGCTGCAAACGAGCCTTGAAGTTTTCAGCAATTGGCCGCAAGTCCTTGGGCAACAATGTATCACTCTTACAAAGCAGTGATTGTTTTAGCGACTCCAAACTGCTGTGGCGTTTGGCACATGCCCTCGCCTCCAAAATCGAGCACACGCTATAGTCCATGGGTTATGAATCCGGCGAGTTGGGGGCCATTCTGTAGAAGCAATGAAATCGGGAAAGTGGGTTCTGCGCCACTCCTGGGTCAACTTCGCCCTGTAAGATGAGGCGGAGTCTTGTTGAAACGTCCAAACCCGATTCTGGGAGTACTGCTGGGCCCACGGAAGACCACAGTCTCAAGGATGTCACGCTGGTACACATTTTGTATGAGTTTGACCCCTTCTTCAATGAAAACGAGAGAGATCTTGCTTCAGGCGCAAACGCAGCCCCACACCATGCAAAACTGAGTTTTTTGTCGGTATTCTACTATTACCGATGTTCTGGGAGCGTCGGAGGACCAATATCTGTCGTTTTGGGAGTTGTGCGCCCGCTGCAAGGTGAACAGCTTCTCGTCCGTGAAGAGGATGCTCTTCCGTCGTTGAGCTCCAAACCGACGCTTGAGTTGCCGGCATTTTTGGAGTCGTATCCGCTTGTTGTCTTCCGTAAGCCGCTGAACTTTTTGGAACTTATACGGCTTGAGATGCAGTTCATTTTTGGCTATTCGCCTAACTTCTTCACGATTGATTTCGGCCTCACTGGCGATTTTTCGCATGGAGACTCTCGGATTTCGCTTGACTCGTTTCTGGATGACCTTGCGGCTCCTGGGCGTGATGGCGGTACGTTTTCGTCCTCTTCCAGGATGGTAGCCTTCTTGGCCAAGCTCCTTGATACATTTGATGGCCTTGCATACAGTCTGTCGCGGCACATTGAGTAAACGAACAATTTCTCACTACCGCTATCCTTGACGAAACCGCTCCAAAACTGCAATACGTTTGTTTGACATTCTAAAAGGAAAAGTAAATATGTGAGCTCACAGTCGTAAATGCATATACTAGTAAAAAATAGTATGGGAATTTCAACAGAACAACATTTATTTGTATACGTTTCAATTATTTCGCCTCAGGATGTGTTAAACATTGTCTCCGTTATTTTATGTCAACCTGTATATATATATATATATATATATACATTAATATTAATAAGTATTATTAAAAAAAATATCATTAAAATATACGTCTTGTTTGCAGTGCTAATTCAGGTACTTTAATCCATTTGGTTATAACATACTGGTCCCGGAGAAATAGGTGCATTAAACCAGTCATTAAAGAAATTTTAGTTTTTTCTCCTTCGTTAAGCTTTTTGACACTTTCATTTAAACTTATAAATTTATTACTGTGAAAGTACATAATATATATATATATATATATATATATATATTTAAAAATGGATAAATTTGTCGCATCAGGAAGAGTAACAATTTATGTCATGAATTATAACAAAAGTAAAACAAAATAATTTAATTATAAAGGTATATATATATATATATATATATATATATATATGTATATATATATATCTTTGATTCTTCCTCTAATGATATAAGTTATTATTATATATATTTTTAAACATATCATTTAAGTGTTAGGTACATCATAAAATTATCTTACAATGGAGAAATTTCGCTAGAACTCTTATTGCAAAGTGAAGAATAAAAAATCGAGATAATTATTATTTCGATACTTTTAGTGATTAATGGCAAATCCATCCTTGACTTATTGGCACACATAAAAACTACATACAGCATAGGTGAGAAGTACTTATTTTTGCTTCAATGGACATTTGTTTTCTTCTTTTACGCTATTTATTTTATTTCTAAGTTTCTACTATCGAAAATTAAATATTATAAAGGATTTTCTGTACCGCTATACAAATACATTATTACTATTCTAAATATATATTTTAGATTGTTCAGTTTAAAATGTTCTATATTTATTTAATACACTTTTAAAAGTATATTCTGTTAATATCATTAATATATTCCATGTTTAAATTCATTTTATCGCTTCTTAAATTTATAGGCATTTTTTTTTTTTTTTTTTTTTTTTTTTTTTTACCGAAACCTCTGTTATATTGTCTCTTTCTACCGAAAGTGAAAGCCTTCCCATTGAAACATAAATATTTTTGGTGTCTCGAGTGTGCATGTACACATGTACAGTGATAGACACCCCAAAAATTCCCCGATTTACTTGGAAAATTGTACAAATAACTTTATCAACATGGTACCTGTATACTGTTTATTGTATATCGTGTTTGTGGTTCGTGTACAGGAATACACCAAAAATGTCCCTATCATTACGATCTATGGTCATAATTTGTGTTTAATTTACTTTAACATAGAAATACTGCATTATGCGAAATGAAATTTAGGTACGTTTCCAAATTTCCTAAAATGCATGCTTTCTGTAGGCAAACGGGTGCATTGGCTTATTTTTAATCTACGCTACAGCACAACAGAATTACGACGCATTATGTCACTATACAGATTATCCAAAGTTTATTTATTTATTTATTATTATTATTTTACAAAATTTATAAGCTTTATGAAATTAACTGAAAAGTTATTTCATTATATAGTGTTTTCGAATCATGTACAGGGACACACGGAGTAATTTCAAACAGTTTTACATATTTTACAAAGTTTTATAGACAGCATTACTCGTTCAGAGAATGCATAATACGATTACACTACATAAACATTTCAATATGACGTAAGATCGCTTTTTTTTTTTTTTTTTTGGTTACATGGGAGAAACGCCGAACCTTCCTCATCTTATTTCCGTAAACTTAAATAATTTTTGAAGATTATCTGTTTTATTATATTTTTTCCCTTACGAATTTACGAATATATATTTCAAATTATCTTATTTATTAATAAACATAACGTAATATGTCTTCAATTTCTTTACAAATAATTTAAAAACGCATATTTATTAATATTTTATTTTCATTTTTTATAGATATGTACCATTTTAAAAGTGTATAATAAAATAAATTAAGAATTTGGAAATATATATATATATATATATATATATATATATATATATATAAAAGAATAAAAAATCACTGTCTTTGATTAAAAAAAAAAAAAAAAGAAAAGAGAAAAAGTGGAATGGTAATTAATCTCAGATTAAAGTTGACGGAAAAAAGTCACTTAAGATAAAATATTTTAGAAATTTTCTTTGATTTCTGCTATTGTACATAGTGCATTTTATTAGGAGTAAAAAAAAAATGTAACTTATAATCAGTTCGTTTTATAAATAATTATAATTCATTTTGCGACTCAGAGTTATTTGAAAATTGCAAATTATTTATATTCCTTTTTTCAATATTCAGTTCAGAAATGTATCGATTTTTCCTTATATTATGCCAGGAATATTCTTTATTATAAAAGTTAATTTTTGATTTAATGATATTTTGTAAAATAGAAGTGAAATGTGAACATTAATTCAAACATTTTACTTATTTTTTTGATGAAATCTTATTCATACAGTATATATAGTCGTAGAATATGTTTATACTTGTACAGTCATTTGCAAAAGTTTAAGACCACTATAGTAGATTTTCAGTATATTAAGACATTGCATCATTTGCACAGATTATTGTGTCTTTTCATTTGTACTGGTTGCAAGAGACTCATTCTACTGCTATAATTCTACTCATTATACTGCTGCCCGTCATTTGTTTTCGGGAAAATTTTTTACCCTTAAGTGCTGTTTCTTTTTCATACTTGGAGTAAGTCGAGGTTTCCTTTCAGGTTTATGGGATGATAAACCAGAATTTTTGGGCAAACTTCTTGAAATAGTATTCAAACGGACGTTGGTGCCTTTTGCAGCCAGAGAATGTCTAATCGTATTACAGAAGTTTCATGGATCTCCTACAACTATCTCTATCACATGATGATCACGTGCACACTTTTTTCTTTGGCGACGGCTTCACGTAAGGTCCTCAAATTTTCCCGAAACTTTAAATTTACTAATAGCTTGATGCACAGCTGTCTTGCTTACATTTACCCTCGAACTTTTTTGACGTCCATAAAATCCATTTCCATGCAGTGCCATAATTTCTGACCTTTTGTAACAGTAAATCAAGGCTTTTTACACATTGCAATAATTGCGCAATAGCACTGTTTACAACAAAATCCAATAAACAATTGGCGATAAACGTGCCTAGCACCTCTATTTATAGCATTAAAATGCGCCTGATGTAATCAGGCCACGAGATGACGCAATAATCTGCACAAATGATGCAATGTGTTAAAATAATGAATATACGTTACTGCCCATAGACTTATGCAAATGACTGTAGAATTTATACATACATATTTTATGTTACACTGTTAAAGTTGGGGAGGACTGATGACGTTGATAGTATATTTATTAAGTACTCTCCCATTTTTATTACTTTTTTGTACGACTTATAAAGAAGTATTGTAATTCAGATTTGCGGACTGAATTTTGTATCTAGCATAGCTCAAAAACGAATGATCGTAGAATGTTGAAAACTTATTTTTAGGACTGTCGTGACATCTAGATGTAGACCTGTAACTTTGGTTTTGACACGATATCCCGTTTTGGAGATATCTTTGATCTTGCTCAATTTTTCGTGAGTTTTGCATGTATGTAGTACGTGTGTAAGTTTATCTCCCATAACTCCAAACCGATTTAACCTAGAATGTTTCAAAAATATAGTTGCACACCACACTTTCTGTGTCTTTCCGTTTCATACTTGCCAAACATCTCATTATGAACCGTACAATTTTTAGTACCCACCTTTTTTTTCACACCAATAATTTTTTAGAGTAATTTTAGTCTTATTTAATCGTAATGACATTTGGAAAGAATAACTCTAAAAATATAGTGTGTGAGAAAAGGGGCGTTTTTTCAGGGTGCGTTAACAATTGTACAGTTATAAATGAGATGGTTGGCAAGTATGCCATTTTAAAGATATAAACGAAAATTATATTCAAAATAACGGGAAATTACAAACGTTTTAGATTTTATATACCACCTATTGTCACAGAGATTTTAAAAGAAGTTAATGTTAGAGATTGTAATGATTTTCTTTTAAAAGTTGTCGGCATTTTCACGTGTAGAAAGTAATTTGTAATGACAAAAGTGGGTTCTAGTCAACGATTTATTGAATAAATCGTTGAATAAATCTTTTCTTTGCAAAATAATAATAACATTAACAATAGTAAAAAAAAATTATACAGACACGACATTATTTCATTATTTAAAACATGAATATCTGACATTGACAGATTTTAATTTAGTGCCAGAGTCCTACTGCTAAACTTGTTAATATCGACAAATTCTTCTTTAGTTAATTCGTGACGATCTAAATTCCATGGTAAAGTTTTCATTAAATCAAACCAATGTGTTTCAGCTGCAGATATTGTAACAAATAACGTTGGAAGTCCAAACTGTCTTATAGCCGCAAAACAACGTTTTTTCTCTTTTTCCCATTGAGGGGGAGGTGTGTCTTGGGGGGGACTCATGTCAAAGTTGGGCCTGGGGGGGACTTATGTCAAAGTTGTGCCTTGGGGGGACTTCATTCAATAAATCCCCATTCAATAAACCGACTGAAATAGGCCCTTAGCACTATTAAGAGTGTATTATAAAATTCGACAATGCTGTACCGACTGAAATAGGGGTACCTTGGGGGGGGGACTCATGTCAAAGTTGGGCCTGGGGGGGACTCATGTCAAAGTTGTGCCTTGGGGGGACTTCATTCAATAAATCCCCATTTAATAAACCGACTGAAACAGGCCCTTAGCACTATTAAGAGTGTATTATAAAAATTCGACAACGCTGTACCGACTGAAATAGGGGTACCTTGGGGGGACTCATGTCAAAGTTGGGCCTGTGGGGGGGACTCATGTCAAAGTTGTGCCTTGGGGGACTTCATTCAATAAATCCCCATTCAATAAACCGACTGAAATAGGCCCTTAGCACTATTAAGAGTGTATTATAAAAATTCGACAACGTTGTTATGATGTATCGTTTATTGATAAGAACTTTTAAAAAACAGAACAAAAGTAAGCTATCTATACTCAAGGGAATTATATTGTATTCTAATCTGTACATTTTCTAGTCAAGAATTCTGTAAGAATTTTAGAAACACTATTCCAAAACAAGCGAAATTCGTTCTCTGCGGTATATATAATTATCGTGACATTTGTTGTTGAAGTAATGGAATAACAATTTTTTAGCTTGTTTTCAGGAAAGTTTATAGACTGTAAACATCTGCCGGTTTATTATTTAATATTTTCAAAATAATATGTATATTTCAAAAGGTGTATAAGGATGCCATGTTGTGTCGAAATCAGTCTTATTTAAATGTGTTTACTGATATTATTTTAATTGTTATGTTAATATATTCCTCTATAACTTTTTCACAATTCATTATTCATCTATATATATGAAGTTGATTGTTTGTATATCCGGACCTTTAGTGTGCTATACAAAGATACACTGTTCAACCAACCGCTACAAAAGGTGGTAGATTTATTATTTAGGACAAAATGCAGCTAACGCTGTATTTTTAATTTAGTCGAATAACTGGATTAAAATATATCAAAAAGCTCATTGTATACTTAAAGTGATTGGAAAGAAAGAAATATTTAATGTAAAAATAAACATATAAAATGCATATTTATTTATTTATTTTTCCGAAATATTTTTTTTTTTTTTTTTTTTTTGTTAATTTCGTGTGAATAAAAATAAAAATTAGAAAAAAAAAAAAAAAGTTTTAGTTATGGTACGAAAATTTCTTTTCATGAGAAATTCGTATGTAAATAAATATTTTCAAACGGGTATTTGGCGTTAGATTAAAATTTTATTTAGTTAAGTAGTACTTTATTTATTTTTTTCTGAAGTAAAACAACATATATATATATATATATATATATATATATATACTTTATGCGTAACTTATGCAGTTCTTTTATGTTTTCACCTTAAATTAAAATAGTTATAATTTGATTTAAATTATAACTATTTGGTGGTAATCAACTATTCTTGTAATCAAGGGACTTCTTGCTTAAGGTTTTTTTTTTAAATCCATTTCGGCCGACTTTTAAGAACTGGTAAGTAGTTCGACCAGCTGAAGCGGGCTCTATATTCTTGATAATGGTAAGAGGGGGTTCAATCTACTGATTATTTAAGTTTGTCCTTGTATTTATTTATATTCTTGTCATTTTTATTGATGTATTTATTTTTGTACTTTATTTATGAATTTAATTTCATTTTATGCTTCGTATGATGTATTTACTTTTGTAATTTATTTATGAATTTAACTCCATTTTATGCTTTGTATTAATTCAATTCGTTTGTTGTATGGTCTTGCTTCCATATATGAGAAGTCGGGTGCTAGAAACATGATTTTTGGGTAAATTACCAGCGTTTCGTCTGAAACTTTTCATATTTCATTCCCTACATGGAGGGGCTCGCCTGAAGAAGTCCCTCATGTATTTTGGGAATGACGTTCATTTAGGTTAGTTTGCATATATATATATATATATATATATATATATATATATATATAGAGAGAGAGAGAGAGAGAGAGAGAGAGGGAGATTAAAATTGTTTTTTCATCAGATTTTAATAGGAAATTATATATATATATAAAGAACAGAAAGTTTTTTTTTTTTTTTTTTTTTTAATTAGCTGTAAGCTGTTTATTTTATCTTGATTCAAAAGGAGAAAGTATGGTGTTTTACATTTTTGTCTATTTTGTCTGAAAATAGACAAAAATCGACTATAGGTCTAATAAACTATAGGTCTGCTTCCTAATAATTCGTCGGACAGTGACTAAAGAAACATGATTTCCTTCATTAAAATATTTAAAATTTTAAAGAATCTCAGTATAAGATGCATTTGAATATATTTGTAATATTTTAACTATGTATATTTGACGCAGTAGGTATATAAAATAATAAATGTATTTCAATAAAGCTGAAAAGATTTGCTATTGTTAAAATATATGTAATTCTACGAGACACATTCAAACATTCCACATTATTTTCTCTCTATTTTTAAAGATTTTTTTTTTTTTTTTTTTTTTTTTTTTTTTTTTTAACATTAAGCCTAAAATGTACAAATTATTTATTTGCTATATTTAACTTTCACATTCAATTTTTAGATTCAATAATTTATTTATTTATTTATTTTTTTTTTTTTTCAAAAGTAATAAAGTTGCTTATGCAGTGTTCTTAAACATTTCGAATAAGAAATAAAGTATTCCAGCACCACATAATCAATATATCTGTCACTTCTTTGATAAATGAACCAACCCTTAAAAATCTCCTGCATTACCCTCTAGTTGAAATAAATTCTTGCATGTTTCCTTAAATGAAATTCGAAGATTTAAAAAGAAAAGTGAAGCCACAAACTAGTGAAAAATTTTATTGATGGTTTTTCATATTGAGAATTCTCAATGAACTATACTGAGAACTTTGAAAACTTATTTTATATTGCTTTAGTTTAATGACTTTTTTTTAGCTTGTAAAATTATTGTAAGAACATACATTTGCCTGGACAGTGTTGTAATCAGTACTATCAGAAATTGTATAGAATCGTATGATAATAATATAATAATTTCCTTATTGTACACGCTCATTATATTTCTGCAACTGTAATTATTATTATTATTATTATTAATTTTATAATATTATAAAGGTATATATAGAGCTTCGATTCTTCCAAATATGTAAGTTATTATTATTATTTTTTAAACACATCATTTAAGTGTTAGATACATCATAAAATTATTATCTTACATGGGAGAAATTTCCCTAGCATGCTTATTGCAAACTGAAGAATAAAAAATCGAGATAAATATTATTTCCATACTTTTATTGATTAATGGGAAATCCATCGTTAACTTATTGGCACACATAAAACTACATACAGCATAGGTGAGAAGTACTTATTTTTACTTTAATGAGCTTTTCTCTTCTTTTTTTACGCTATTCATTTCTTTTCTAAGTTTCTACTTTCGAAAATTCAATATGATAAATGATTTCCTGTACCGCTATACAAATACATTATTACTCTTCTAAATAAATATTTTAGATTGTTCAATTTTAAAACGTTGTATATTTATTTAATACACTTTTTAAAGTATATTCTGTTAATATCATTAATATATTCCATATTTAAATTCATTTTATGGCTTGTTAAATTTATAGGCATATCATAGTGTGTTTTTTACCGAAACCTCTGTTATATTGTCTTTTTTACCGAAAGTGAAAGCCTCCTCACTGATACATAAGTATTTTTGGTGTCTCGTGTGTGCATGTACAGTGATAGACATTTCAAAAATTACCCGATTTACTTGAAAATTGGTTCAAACAGTTTTATCAACATGGTACCTGTATACTTTTTGTTGTATATCGTGTTTGCGGTTCATGTACATGGATGCACCAAAAATGTCCCAATCATTACAGTTTATGGTCATAATTTGTGTTTAATTTACTTTAACATAGAAAGGCTGCATTATGCGTAATTAAATTAACGTACGTTTCTAAAATTCTTAAAATGCATATTTTCTGTAGAGAAACGGGTGCATTGGTTTATTATTAATCTACACTACAGCACCAAAGAATTAAGAGCATTATGCCACTATATAGATTATCCTTTGTTTTTTTTTTTTTTACAAAATTTATAAGCTTTATTTAATTACTGAAAAGTTATTTCATTATATAGTGCTTTTGAATCATGTACAGGGACACACAGAGTAATTTCATACAGTTTTACATGTTTTACAATGGTTTATAGACCGCATTACTTGTTCAGTGCATGCATAATATGATTACACTACATTTAACACACTAAATTTCATATATGCCATTAGAATGTTGCTGCTGTAAAATATGGTACTCTTATTATTACCTAGTTTAATTGCTTCGTTTAAGAATACCTATACACTTCAATAGAAGATTCGTTTACTTTTGTTGCTGTTGTTGTTGTTGTTGTTAAAAGGGAGAAACGTTGAACCTTTCTCATCTTATTTCCATAAACCGAAATAATGTATGACCATTATTTATTTCATTATGATTTTTTTTTACTTTTTAATTTTTTCACGAATTTATGGTGCATTATATATATTTCAAATCAACTGATTTATTAATAAACATAACGCAATGTGTTTCCAATTTCATTATAGATAATTAAAAAAATCATATCTATTAAACTGTTTTTTTAGATATGTGTAGAGAATCAAAGTGGGCCATGATTCTCTAATGTAGATTTTACTTAATCTTAAATATGAACTTAGATTAACTTAATTACGTAATGATGAAAGCTTGAGACAAAGTTATCAGATAAACAAAGTTTATTTAGCATTCAAAATTAAGGAGGACGTTGAGCTAACGTAATTTAAATAAATGACCTCAGGAAATAACTTTAACAAGACATAAAATAGGAAGTTGCTATATCTCACCCACGTTGATTCTTTTGACGATTGCTCACGGCTACTTATCACTTTTCTCACTTTAGAGCGTCGAGCGGATTCCCGAACACGACAGCCTCTTTTATTTCTTTACTCCACAAAACTACACCTCTCTACCATCATTCGCATTAAACTATCACCATCAACATTTCTCTTAACTCCACACTAATCAGCTACCCCTTCATCACCATTCCACTACATCACATCCTATATCTATATCTAGCAATTCACTATCTTTCCTTTTATACTCCATTCAACAACTCCCTTTCATTTCATTTCAATCAAAACCTTTTAACATCTCTTCTACTCATCTAACACCGAGATCCTAATTATTTTACTGCTGCACAATGCTGACATAAAACCGACTCGACCTCAACTGTTGCCGAGTTACTGGCGACGAAGTAATTTAACCGTCCCAACTTTTGGTGACGGTCCATAGCTCGACCTCACAGTCCCCCTCCAAGAAAAAAAAATTTAGTCGGGAAAATCCCCAACGGGTTTGATCGAGTAAATTTAAACCCTAATATAGCACATAGGAGTGAGTGCAGCCTTAACTGAATTTGAAACTTTAAAATAAGTTAGAAAAAAAATTTAAAGTGTAATTTGCTGAGCAATGAACTGCCTACAGCTTCAAATACAATGGCGAATAAAAAACCCTTTAGCTTAAAACCGGACAAACCTCGAACAAAAAAAAAAAAAATAAATAAATTTAAGTTTTAAATTGAATTGAGGGCCCTTTACAGCCGGAAACTACAGGGAGAAAAAAAAACGCCTCAAATAGGTTAGCTCAACTATACAATGGGGCGTACATTCATCTTTCTGTTATTCCAGAAAGGAAAAAAACTCAATATTAAAGTGAAGTTGAAGGAGGATTAAGTACAGGGGGGTTGCTTTAATAGACTAGCAACATGAAGAAAATTTTTTTGAGATAAAAAACTTGAAATTCTGTCTGAAGTAAGCCATCCTTCGAAACTTATGATGTGGAATTTCGTCATCCCTCAGAGCCTGTCTAGGCTTAACCACATCAGCTCGTAAAAGTAACTTTAGAGTGCAGATTGAAGAACAAGTCAGTCAGAAAACTTCAGGTATCAGAATAACACTTTCGACATCAGATTAGATCGTCAGAGATATTTCTAAAACAGAAACTTCTTAAAGTATCAAACATATAAAAACTACATTTTGTAGATAGATAAACGAGACAAATTGTCTCTGAATACATAAAATAGTTTATATACAATAATTTTTCCTCCTGGGCTATAGCATGCGAAACGACAAAAAATTAATTTGTTAGTGATTTTAGTTTAAAGTTAAGCGCGATTTATGCATATAGCCAAAAAAAATATTTCCCCACTCAAACACATAGATATATATAAAGATAACTTTTAGTTGAATACAAGAGTTATATCAATAAAAAATATTCATTTTCTACACTTATCAAAGTTTATTTTAGTTATATATACAAATACAATATGTATAGAAATACGAAAAAGGAGGGGATATTTACAAAGGTTAAAAAAACAGTTTATATTACCAGCTTTCTGCAGGTGATGGCTACAAGGTAAAAGAACTTAATACATACATAAAATATATTAAGAGAGAACTAAAATGTTGACATTTGAAGCAGAAACATGATTTTCGAAATGAAAGTTCATGTACTAATTTAAATTTTACAGTTTTTCTTTTTAGAAAGTCCTGCTCTTTCATACAAAAATAAGAAGTCCGAAAGGCTTCAAGGCATGTCTTACATTTTGGTACAGCTCAGATAAACAAATACTTGAGAAAAAGTAAAATAAGAAACGATACGACCTCACCCAGGGTTTCCGCTGTAAGAAAATTAGCATTAAACATGAGAGTCCTGCTGGTCATTGCACTGGCCGCAGAAATCGCAGGGCTGGAGGCTTGCAGCAGCAGGTCAGGCGTTGCGGGGTAACATTCCTGGGCTGCGATCGAACCCGGCACGCTGTCGCTGTCCGTGGCATCAGAGGACGATTCCGCTCGCTCTCTACTCATGAGTGTTGAGGTCTTGGAGGGCTTACGAGCTTGAAAACAGTTCAAAGAAGTAATGGAAATCACATCATTTACTTTTAACTTTGTAAAGAAAGTTTTAGAAGCAGCGTCACTTAATATATCATTGTCATTTACAGGATTTTCAGCCAAACTACGTGACTCTGTCAACTTGACAGTTGTGGAATATAAATTTAATTCCTTAACGTAGAAATGTTTTAATTGACTTCTTTTATTCCATACATTTTTATGTAAATTAGCTACTCGCTTATGAGAAGCATCGTTGTTTAAACCGCTATCTTCTGTTACTTGTACCACAACATTTTCATTTTGACTAATAATTAAATCTGGTGGCTGACCAGTTGCGAAACATAAATTTAACTTATTTGCTAAAGGTTGAGTACCAACATTAATGATAACATTTTCTGCGACTATTTTTCCTGTGTCAGGAGATAAATTTCCGGAATCGACCGGTCTAGCATTTGCATGAGATTTATCAATAAAAATAGCAGAATCTGCCCCCGATTTGATAGTTTGAGAATTAAACTGTAATTTATTATGAGGTGCATTTAAATTACTAGAAAGTTCTCTTGACTTAACAGTTTGAAAAAATAAATGTGATTTATTGATGAAAGGATTAGCCGCTACATTTAATAAACTTTCATTCTTTTCTAAATTTGAAGGAAACGGAGAGTTTAAATTGGAAACGCATTGAGAAGAATTTAAATCCTGCAAGTTGACTGAAGAAATAGAAAGAGAATTTAAACATATAGATTGTACTTTTGTATTATTAGAGTTCCTTGGATCCTGTGCAACATTTTCAGATTGATTTAAGTCACTGGGTCTTGCTTGTGAAAAGTTAGCTTGTTGCGGATGATTGAAATTAACATTTTGAGGGGAGGCGAAATTTTCTCGCTGTTCGTTTTGAACATTGACGGGTTCTTGCCAGCGATTAGACTTATCTGCCGGTTTAATAGCGTGACGTGCTTGATATTTATCGAGAATTTGAAAAAGAGTATCAGCAGATGCGGTTGGCTTTAACTCGAGGTAATCTTGAATTGGCACCGTGAACAGCGGATTTATAATATCAAATATTTCTAAAAAAGATAAATTCAGATCGAGTTGTTTAATTAAATCGAGCTTACGCAGGAAAAAGTATGTCGGTTTATCAAATACAGACATTTTCTGTGTATAGAGTTCCTGCCTTAATCTTGCTCTATCAGCACTTAAGGAAAAGGTGTTTATAATTTTGATTTTTAACTCTTCATAAGTGGGATTTTGATCCAAAGAATGACAGGCAATTAGGTCAAGCCACATTTTAGGTTCTCCTTTTAAGGAGTATTTTAACCATTTAAAACGATCAGAAATATCAATATGACATACATCAAAATAATTCTCAAGTTCTTCAAAAAATTTAAGTACATTATTTGAGCCGGTAAAATAGACTCGAGCGGGGGGGATGTCGAACTGAGTTGGGCGCCACCGTAGAGAATCATCGTGGGCCATGATTCCCTAATGTAGATTTTACTTAATCTTAAATATGAACTTAGATTAACTTAATTACGTAATGATGAAAGCTCGAGACAAAGTTAACAGATAAACAAAGTTTATTTAGCATTCAAAATTAAGGAGGACGTTGAGCTAACGTAATTTAAATAAATGACCTCAGGAAATAACTTTAACAAGACATAAAATAGGAAGTTGCTATATCTCACCCACGTTGATTCTTTTGACGATTGCTCACGGCTACTTATCACTTTTCTCACTTTAGAGCGTCGAGCGGATTCCCGAACACGACAGCCTCTTTTATTTCTTTACTCCACAAAACTACACCTCTCTACCATCATTCGCATTAAACTATCACTATCAACATTTCTCTTAACTCCACACTAATCAGCTACCCCTTCATCACCATTCCACTACATCACATCCTATATCTATATCTAGCAATTCACTATCTTTCCTTTTATACTCCATTCAACAACTCCCTTTCATTTCATTTCAATCAAAACCTTTTAACATCTCTTCTACTCATCTAACACCGAGATCCTAATTATTTTACTGCTGCACAATGCTGACATAAAACCAACTCGACCTCAACTGTTGCCGAGTTACTGGCGACGAAGTAATTTAACCATCCCAACTTTTGGTGACGGTCTATAGCTCGACCTCACAGTCCCCCTCCAAGAAAAAAAAATTTAGTCGGGAAAATCCCCAACGGGTTTGATCGAGTAAATTTAAACCCTAATATAGCACATAGGAGTGAGTGCAGCCTTAACTGAATTTGAAACTTTAAAATAAGTTAGAAAAAAAATTTAAAGTGTAATTTGCTGAGCAATGAACTGCCTACAGCTTCAAATACAATGGCGAATAAAAAACCCTTTAGCTTAAAACCGGACAAACCTCGAACAAAAAAAAAAATAAATAAATTTAAGTTTTAAATTGAATTGAGGGCCCTTTACAGCCGGAAACTACAGGGAGAAAAAAAAACGCCTCAAATAGGTTAGCTCAACTATACAATGGGGCGTACATTCATCTTTCTGTTATTCCAGAAAGGAAAAAAACTCAATATTAAAGTGAAGTTGAAGGAGGATTAAGTACAGGGGGGTTGCTTTAATAGACTAGCAACATGAAGAAAATTTTTTTGAGATAAAAAACTTGAAATTCTGTCTGAAGTAAGCCATCCTTCGAAACTTATGATGTGGAATTTCGTCATCCCTCAGAGCCTGTCTAGGCTTAACCACATCAGCTCGTAAAAGTAACTTTAGAGTGCAGATTGAAGAACAAGTCAGTCAGAAAACTTCAGGTATCAGAATAACACTTTCGACATCAGATTAGATCGTCAGAGATATTTCTAAAACAGAAACTTCTTAAAGTATCAAACATATAAAAACTACATTTTGTAGATAGATAAACGAGACAAATTGTCTCTGAATACATAAAATAGTTTATATACAATAATTTTTCCTCCTGGGCTATAGCATGCGAAACGACAAAAAATTAATTTGTTAGTGATTTTAGTTTAAAGTTAAGCGCGATTTATGCATATAGCCAAAAAAAATATTTCCCCACTCAAACACATAGATATATATATAGATAACTTTTAGTTGAATACAAGAGTTATATCAATAAAAAATATTCATTTTCTACACTTATCAAAGTTCATTTTAGTTATATATACAAATACAATATGTATAGAAATACGAAAAAGGAGGGGATATTTACAAAGGTTAAAAAAACAGTTTATATTACCAGCTTTCTGCAGGTGATGGCTACAAGGTAAAAGAACTTAATACATACATAAAATATATTAAGAGAGAACTAAAATGTTGACATTTGAAGCAGAAACATGATTTTCGAAATGAAAGTTCATGTACTAATTTAAATTTTACAGTTTTTCTTTTTAGCAAGTCCTGCTCTTTCATACAAAAATAAGAAGTCCGAAAGGCTTCAAGGCATGTCTTACATTTTGGTACAGCTCTGATAAACAAGTACTTGAGAAAAAGTAAAATAAGAAACGATACGACCTCACCCAGGGTTTCCGCTGTAAGTAAATTAGCATTAAACATGAAAGTCCTGCTGTTCATTGCACTGGCCGCAGAAATCGCAGGGCTGGAGGCTTGCAGCAGCAGGTCAGGCGTTGCGGGGTAACATTCCTGGGCTGCGATCGAACCCGGCACGCTGTCGCTGTCCGTGGCATCAGAGGACGATTCCGCTCGCTCTCTACTCATGAGTGTTGAGGTCTTGGAGGGCTTACGAGCTTGAAAACAGTTCAAAGAAGTAATGGAAATCACATCATTTACTTTTAACTTTGTAAAGAAAGTTTTAGAAGCAGCGTCACTTAATATATCATTGTCATTTACAGGATTTTCAGCCAAACTACGTGACTCTGTCAACTTGACAGTTGTGGAATATAAATTTAATTCCTTAACGTAGAAATGTTTTAATTGACTTATTTTATTCCATACATTTTTATGTAAATTAGCTACTCGCTTATGAGAAGCATCGTTGTTTAAACCGCTATCTTCTGTTACTTGTACCACAACATTTTCATTTTGACTAATAATTAAATCTGGTGGCTGACCAGTTGCGAAACATAAATTTAACTTATTTGCTAAAGGTTGAGTACCAACATTAATGATAACATTTTCTGCGACTATTTTTCCTGTGTCAGGAGATAAATTTCCGGAATCGACCGGTCTAGCATTTGCATGAGATTTATCAATAAAAATAGCAGAATCTGCCCCCGATTTGATAGTTTGAGAATTAAACTGTAATTTATTATGAGGTGCATTTAAATTACTAGAAAGTTCTCTTGACTTAACAGTTTGAAAAAATAAATGTGATTTATTGATGAAAGGATTAGCCGCTACATTTAATAAACTTTCATTCTTTTCTAAATTTGAAGGAAACGGAGAGTTTAAATTGGAAACGCATTGAGAAGAATTTAAATCCTGCAAGTTGACTGAAGAAATAGAAAGAGAATTTAAACATATAGATTGTACTTTTGTATTATTAGAGTTCCTTGGATCCTGTGCAACATTTTCAGATTGATTTAAGTCACTGGGTCTTGCTTGTGAAAAGTTAGCTTGTTGCGGATGATTGAAATTAACATTTTGAGGGGAGGCGAAATTTTCTCGCTGTTCGTTTTGAACATTGACGGGTTCTTGCCAGCGATTAGACTTATCTGCCGGTTTAATAGCGTGACGTGCTTGATATTTATCGAGAATTTGAAAAAGAGTATCAGCAGATGCGGTTGGCTTTAACTCGAGGTAATCTTGAATTGGCACCGTGAACAGCGGATTTATAATATCAAATATTTCTAAAAAAGATAAATTCAGATCGAGTTGTTTAATTAAATCGAGCTTACGCAGGAAAAAGTATGTCGGTTTATCAAATACAGACATTTTCTGTGTATAGAGTTCCTGCCTTAATCTTGCTCTATCAGCACTTAAGGAAAAGGTGTTTATAATTTTGATTTTTAACTCTTCATAAGTGGGATTTTGATCCAAAGAATGACAGGCAATTAGGTCAAGCCACATTTTAGGTTCTCCTTTTAAGGAGTATTTTAACCATTTAAAACGATCAGAAATATCAATATGACATACATCAAAATAATTCTCAAGTTCTTCAAAAAATTTAAGTACATTATTTGAGCCGGTAAAATAGACTCGAGCGGGGGGGATGTCGAACTGAGTTGGGCGCCACTGTAGAGAATCATCGTGGGCCATGATTCTCTAATGTAGATTTTACTTAATCTTAAATATGAACTTAGATTAACTTAATTACGTAATGATGAAAGCTCGAGACAAAGTTATCAGATAAACAAAGTTTATTTAGCATTCAAAATTAAGGAGGACGTTGAGCTAACGTAATTTAAATAAATGACCTCAGGAAATAACTTTAACAAGACATAAAATAGGAAGTTGCTATATCTCACCCACGTTGATTCTTTTGACGATTGCTCACGGCTACTTATCACTTTTCTCACTTTAGAGCGTCGAGCGGATTCCCGAACACGACAGCCTCTTTTATTTCTTTACTCCACAAAACTACACCTCTCTACCATCATTCGCATTAAACTATCACCATCAACATTTCTCTTAACTCCACACTAATCAGCTACCCCTTCATCACCATTCCACTACATCACATCCTATATCTATATCTAGCAATTCACTATCTTTCCTTTTATACTCCATTCAACAACTCCCTTTCATTTCATTTCAATCAAAACCTTTTAACATCTCTTCTACTCATCTAACACCGAGATCCTAATTATTTTACTGCTGCACAATGCTGACATAAAACCAACTCGACCTCAACTGTTGCCGAGTTACTGGCGACGAAGTAATTTAACCGTCCCAACTTTTGGTGACGGTCCATAGCTCGACCTCACAGTCCCCCTCCAAGAAAAAAAAATTTAGTCGGGAAAATCCCCAACGGGTTTGATCGAGTAAATTTAAACCCTAATATAGCACATAGGAGTGAGTGCAGCCTTAACTGAATTTGAAACTTTAAAATAAGTTAGAAAAAAAATTTAAAGTGTAATTTGCATAGCAATGAACTGCCTACAGCTTCAAATACAATGGCGAATAAAAAACCCTTTAGCTTAAAACCGGACAAACCTCGAACAAAAAAAATAAATAAATAAATTTAAGTTTTAAATTGAATTGAGGGCCCTTTACAGCCGGAAACTACAGGGAGAAAAAAAAAACGCCTCAAATAGGTTAGCTCAACTATACAATGGGGCGTACATTCATCTTTCTGTTATTCCAGAAAGGAAAAAAACTCAATTTTAAAGTGAAGTTGAAGGAGGATTAAGTACAGGGGGGTTGCTTTAATAGACTAGCAACATGAAGAAAATTTTTTTGAGATAAAAAACTTGAAATTCTGTCTGAAGTAAGCCATCCTTCGAAACTTATGATGTGGAATTTCGTCATCCCTCAGAGCCTGTCTAGGCTTAACCACATCAGCTCGTAAAAGTAACTTTAGAGTGCAGATTGAAGAACAAGTCAGTCAGAAAACTTCAGGTATCAGAATAACACTTTCGACATCAGATTAGATCGTCAGAGATATTTCTAAAACAGAAACTTCTTAAAGTATCAAACATATAAAAACTACATTTTGTAGATAGATAAACGAGACAAATTGTCTCTGAATACATAAAATAGTTTATATACAATAATTTTTCCTCCTGGGCTATAGCATGCGAAACGACAAAAAATTAATTTGTTAGTGATTTTAGTTTAAAGTTAAGCGCGATTTATGCATATAGCCAAAAAAAATATTTCCCCACTCAAACACATAGATATATATAAAGATAACTTTTAGTTGAATACAAGAGTTATATCAATAAAAAATATTCATTTTCTACACTTATCAAAGTTTATTTTAGTTATATATACAAATACAATATGTATAGAAATACGAAAAAGGAGGGGATATTTACAAAGGTTAAAAAAACAGTTTATATTACCAGCTTTCTGCAGGTGATGGCTACAAGGTAAAAGAACTTAATACATACATAAAATATATTAAGAGAGAACTAAAATGTTGACATTTGAAGCAGAAACATGATTTTCGAAATGAAAGTTCATGTACTAATTTAAATTTTACAGTTTTTCTTTTTAGAAAGTCCTGCTCTTTCATACAAAAATAAGAAGTCCGAAAGGCTTCAAGGCATGTCTTACATTTTGGTACAGCTCAGATAAACAAATACTTGAGAAAAAGTAAAATAAGAAACGATACGACCTCACCCAGGGTTTCCGCTGTAAGAAAATTAGCATTAAACATGAGAGTCCTGCTGGTCATTGCACTGGCCGCAGAAATCGCAGGGCTGGAGGCTTGCAGCAGCAGGTCAGGCGTTGCGGGGTAACATTCCTGGGCTGCGATCGAACCCGGCACGCTGTCGCTGTCCGTGGCATCAGAGGACGATTCCGCTCGCTCTCTACTCATGAGTGTTGAGGTCTTGGAGGGCTTACGAGCTTGAAAACAGTTCAAAGAAGTAATGGAAATCACATCATTTACTTTTAACTTTGTAAAGAAAGTTTTAGAAGCAGCGTCACTTAATATATCATTGTCATTTACAGGATTTTCAGCCAAACTACGTGACTCTGTCAACTTGACAGTTGTGGAATATAAATTTAATTCCTTAACGTAGAAATGTTTTAATTGACTTCTTTTATTCCATACATTTTTATGTAAATTAGCTACTCGCTTATGAGAAGCATCGTTGTTTAAACCGCTATCTTCTGTTACTTGTACCACAACATTTTCATTTTGACTAATAATTAAATCTGGTGGCTGACCAGTTGCGAAACATAAATTTAACTTATTTGCTAAAGGTTGAGTACCAACATTAATGATAACATTTTCTGCGACTATTTTTCCTGTGTCAGGAGATAAATTTCCGGAATCGACCGGTCTAGCATTTGCATGAGATTTATCAATAAAAATAGCAGAATCTGCCCCCGATTTGATAGTTTGAGAATTAAACTGTAATTTATTATGAGGTGCATTTAAATTACTAGAAAGTTCTCTTGACTTAACAGTTTGAAAAAATAAATGTGATTTATTGATGAAAGGATTAGCCGCTACATTTAATAAACTTTCATTCTTTTCTAAATTTGAAGGAAACGGAGAGTTTAAATTGGAAACGCATTGAGAAGAATTTAAATCCTGCAAGTTGACTGAAGAAATAGAAAGAGAATTTAAACATATAGATTGTACTTTTGTATTATTAGAGTTCCTTGGATCCTGTGCAACATTTTCAGATTGATTTAAGTCACTGGGTCTTGCTTGTGAAAAGTTAGCTTGTTGCGGATGATTGAAATTAACATTTTGAGGGGAGGCGAAATTTTCTCGCTGTTCGTTTTGAACATTGACGGGTTCTTGCCAGCGATTAGACTTATCTGCCGGTTTAATAGCGTGACGTGCTTGATATTTATCGAGAATTTGAAAAAGAGTATCAGCAGATGCGGTTGGCTTTAACTCGAGGTAATCTTGAATTGGCACCGTGAACAGCGGATTTATAATATCAAATATTTCTAAAAAAGATAAATTCAGATCGAGTTGTTTAATTAAATCGAGCTTACGCAGGAAAAAGTATGTCGGTTTATCAAATACAGACATTTTCTGTGTATAGAGTTCCTGCCTTAATCTTGCTCTATCAGCACTTAAGGAAAAGGTGTTTATAATTTTGATTTTTAACTCTTCATAAGTGGGATTTTGATCCAAAGAATGACAGGCAATTAGGTCAAGCCACATTTTAGGTTCTCCTTTTAAGGAGTATTTTAACCATTTAAAACGATCAGAAATATCAATATGACATACATCAAAATAATTCTCAAGTTCTTCAAAAAATTTAAGTACATTATTTGAGCCGGTAAAATAGACTCGAGCGGGGGGGATGTCGAACTGAGTTGGGCGCCACCGTAGAGAATCATCGTGGGCCATGATTCCCTAATGTAGATTTTACTTAATCTTAAATATGAACTTAGATTAACTTAATTACGTAATGATGAAAGCTCGAGACAAAGTTAACAGATAAACAAAGTTTATTTAGCATTCAAAATTAAGGAGGACGTTGAGCTAACGTAATTTAAATAAATGACCTCAGGAAATAACTTTAACAAGACATAAAATAGGAAGTTGCTATATCTCACCCACGTTGATTCTTTTGACGATTGCTCACGGCTACTTATCACTTTTCTCACTTTAGAGCGTCGAGCGGATTCCCGAACACGACAGCCTCTTTTATTTCTTTACTCCACAAAACTACACCTCTCTACCATCATTCGCATTAAACTATCACTATCAACATTTCTCTTAACTCCACACTAATCAGCTACCCCTTCATCACCATTCCACTACATCACATCCTATATCTATATCTAGCAATTCACTATCTTTCCTTTTATACTCCATTCAACAACTCCCTTTCATTTCATTTCAATCAAAACCTTTTAACATCTCTTCTACTCATCTAACACCGAGATCCTAATTATTTTACTGCTGCACAATGCTGACATAAAACCAACTCGACCTCAACTGTTGCCGAGTTACTGGCGACGAAGTAATTTAACCATCCCAACTTTTGGTGACGGTCTATAGCTCGACCTCACAGTCCCCCTCCAAGAAAAAAAAATTTAGTCGGGAAAATCCCCAACGGGTTTGATCGAGTAAATTTAAACCCTAATATAGCACATAGGAGTGAGTGCAGCCTTAACTGAATTTGAAACTTTAAAATAAGTTAGAAAAAAAATTTAAAGTGTAATTTGCTGAGCAATGAACTGCCTACAGCTTCAAATACAATGGCGAATAAAAAACCCTTTAGCTTAAAACCGGACAAACCTCGAACAAAAAAAAAAATAAATAAATTTAAGTTTTAAATTGAATTGAGGGCCCTTTACAGCCGGAAACTACAGGGAGAAAAAAAAACGCCTCAAATAGGTTAGCTCAACTATACAATGGGGCGTACATTCATCTTTCTGTTATTCCAGAAAGGAAAAAAACTCAATATTAAAGTGAAGTTGAAGGAGGATTAAGTACAGGGGGGTTGCTTTAATAGACTAGCAACATGAAGAAAATTTTTTTGAGATAAAAAACTTGAAATTCTGTCTGAAGTAAGCCATCCTTCGAAACTTATGATGTGGAATTTCGTCATCCCTCAGAGCCTGTCTAGGCTTAACCACATCAGCTCGTAAAAGTAACTTTAGAGTGCAGATTGAAGAACAAGTCAGTCAGAAAACTTCAGGTATCAGAATAACACTTTCGACATCAGATTAGATCGTCAGAGATATTTCTAAAACAGAAACTTCTTAAAGTATCAAACATATAAAAACTACATTTTGTAGATAGATAAACGAGACAAATTGTCTCTGAATACATAAAATAGTTTATATACAATAATTTTTCCTCCTGGGCTATAGCATGCGAAACGACAAAAAATTAATTTGTTAGTGATTTTAGTTTAAAGTTAAGCGCGATTTATGCATATAGCCAAAAAAAATATTTCCCCACTCAAACACATAGATATATATATAGATAACTTTTAGTTGAATACAAGAGTTATATCAATAAAAAATATTCATTTTCTACACTTATCAAAGTTCATTTTAGTTATATATACAAATACAATATGTATAGAAATACGAAAAAGGAGGGGATATTTACAAAGGTTAAAAAAACAGTTTATATTACCAGCTTTCTGCAGGTGATGGCTACAAGGTAAAAGAACTTAATACATACATAAAATATATTAAGAGAGAACTAAAATGTTGACATTTGAAGCAGAAACATGATTTTCGAAATGAAAGTTCATGTACTAATTTAAATTTTACAGTTTTTCTTTTTAGCAAGTCCTGCTCTTTCATACAAAAATAAGAAGTCCGAAAGGCTTCAAGGCATGTCTTACATTTTGGTACAGCTCTGATAAACAAGTACTTGAGAAAAAGTAAAATAAGAAACGATACGACCTCACCCAGGGTTTCCGCTGTAAGAAAATTAGCATTAAACATGAAAGTCCTGCTGTTCATTGCACTGGCCGCAGAAATCGCAGGGCTGGAGGCTTGCAGCAGCAGGTCAGGCGTTGCGGGGTAACATTCCTGGGCTGCGATCGAACCCGGCACGCTGTCGCTGTCCGTGGCATCAGAGGACGATTCCGCTCGCTCTCTACTCATGAGTGTTGAGGTCTTGGAGGGCTTACGAGCTTGAAAACAGTTCAAAGAAGTAATGGAAATCACATCATTTACTTTTAACTTTGTAAAGAAAGTTTTAGAAGCAGCGTCACTTAATATATCATTGTCATTTACAGGATTTTCAGCCAAACTACGTGACTCTGTCAACTTGACAGTTGTGGAATATAAATTTAATTCCTTAACGTAGAAATGTTTTAATTGACTTATTTTATTCCATACATTTTTATGTAAATTAGCTACTCGCTTATGAGAAGCATCGTTGTTTAAACCGCTATCTTCTGTTACTTGTACCACAACATTTTCATTTTGACTAATAATTAAATCTGGTGGCTGACCAGTTGCGAAACATAAATTTAACTTATTTGCTAAAGGTTGAGTACCAACATTAATGATAACATTTTCTGCGACTATTTTTCCTGTGTCAGGAGATAAATTTCCGGAATCGACCGGTCTAGCATTTGCATGAGATTTATCAATAAAAATAGCAGAATCTGCCCCCGATTTGATAGTTTGAGAATTAAACTGTAATTTATTATGAGGTGCATTTAAATTACTAGAAAGTTCTCTTGACTTAACAGTTTGAAAAAATAAATGTGATTTATTGATGAAAGGATTAGCCGCTACATTTAATAAACTTTCATTCTTTTCTAAATTTGAAGGAAACGGAGAGTTTAAATTGGAAACGCATTGAGAAGAATTTAAATCCTGCAAGTTGACTGAAGAAATAGAAAGAGAATTTAAACATATAGATTGTACTTTTGTATTATTAGAGTTCCTTGGATCCTGTGCAACATTTTCAGATTGATTTAAGTCACTGGGTCTTGCTTGTGAAAAGTTAGCTTGTTGCGGATGATTGAAATTAACATTTTGAGGGGAGGCGAAATTTTCTCGCTGTTCGTTTTGAACATTGACGGGTTCTTGCCAGCGATTAGACTTATCTGCCGGTTTAATAGCGTGACGTGCTTGATATTTATCGAGAATTTGAAAAAGAGTATCAGCAGATGCGGTTGGCTTTAACTCGAGGTAATCTTGAATTGGCACCGTGAACAGCGGATTTATAATATCAAATATTTCTAAAAAAGATAAATTCAGATCGAGTTGTTTAATTAAATCGAGCTTACGCAGGAAAAAGTATGTCGGTTTATCAAATACAGACATTTTCTGTGTATAGAGTTCCTGCCTTAATCTTGCTCTATCAGCACTTAAGGAAAAGGTGTTTATAATTTTGATTTTTAACTCTTCATAAGTGGGATTTTGATCCAAAGAATGACAGGCAATTAGGTCAAGCCACATTTTAGGTTCTCCTTTTAAGGAGTATTTTAACCATTTAAAACGATCAGAAATATCAATATGACATACATCAAAATAATTCTCAAGTTCTTCAAAAAATTTAAGTACATTATTTGAGCCGGTAAAATAGACTCGAGCGGGGGGGATGTCGAACTGAGTTGGGCGCCACTGTAGAGAATCATCGTGGGCCATGATTCTCTAATGTAGATTTTACTTAATCTTAAATATGAACTTAGATTAACTTAATTACGTAATGATGAAAGCTCGAGACAAAGTTATCAGATAAACAAAGTTTATTTAGCATTCAAAATTAAGGAGGACGTTGAGCTAACGTAATTTAAATAAATGACCTCAGGAAATAACTTTAACAAGACATAAAATAGGAAGTTGCTATATCTCACCCACGTTGATTCTTTTGACGATTGCTCACGGCTACTTATCACTTTTCTCACTTTAGAGCGTCGAGCGGATTCCCGAACACGACAGCCTCTTTTATTTCTTTACTCCACAAAACTACACCTCTCTACCATCATTCGCATTAAACTATCACCATCAACATTTCTCTTAACTCCACACTAATCAGCTACCCCTTCATCACCATTCCACTACATCACATCCTATATCTATATCTAGCAATTCACTATCTTTCCTTTTATACTCCATTCAACAACTCCCTTTCATTTCATTTCAATCAAAACCTTTTAACATCTCTTCTACTCATCTAACACCGAGATCCTAATTATTTTACTGCTGCACAATGCTGACATAAAACCAACTCGACCTCAACTGTTGCCGAGTTACTGGCGACGAAGTAATTTAACCGTCCCAACTTTTGGTGACGGTCCATAGCTCGACCTCACAGTCCCCCTCCAAGAAAAAAAAATTTAGTCGGGAAAATCCCCAACGGGTTTGATCGAGTAAATTTAAACCCTAATATAGCACATAGGAGTGAGTGCAGCCTTAACTGAATTTGAAACTTTAAAATAAGTTAGAAAAAAAATTTAAAGTGTAATTTGCATAGCAATGAACTGCCTACAGCTTCAAATACAATGGCGAATAAAAAACCCTTTAGCTTAAAACCGGACAAACCTCGAACAAAAAAAATAAATAAATAAATTTAAGTTTTAAATTGAATTGAGGGCCCTTTACAGCCGGAAACTACAGGGAGAAAAAAAAAACGCCTCAAATAGGTTAGCTCAACTATACAATGGGGCGTACATTCATCTTTCTGTTATTCCAGAAAGGAAAAAAACTCAATTTTAAAGTGAAGTTGAAGGAGGATTAAGTACAGGGGGGTTGCTTTAATAGACTAGCAACATGAAGAAAATTTTTTTGCGATAAAAAACTTGAAATTCTGTCTGAAGTAAGCCATCCTTCGAAACTTATGATGTTGAATTTCGTCATCCCTCAGAGCCTGTCTAGGCTTAACCACATCAGCTCGTAAAAGTAACTTTAGAGTGCAGATTGAAGAACAAGTCAGTCAGAAAACTTCAGGTATCAGAATAACACTTTCGACATCAGATTAGATCGTCAGAGATATTTCTAAAACAGAAACTTCTTAAAGTATCAAAAATATAAAAACTACATTTTGTAGATAGATAAACGAGACAAATTGTCTCTGAATACATAAAATAGTTTATATACAATAATTTTTCCTCCTGGGCTATAGCATGCGAAACGACAAAAAATTAATTTGTTAGTGATTTTAGTTTAAAGTTACGCGCGATTTATGCATATAGCCAAAAAAAATATTTCCCCACTCAAACACATAGATATATATATAGATAACTTTTAGTTGAATACAAGAGTTATATCAATAAAAAATATTCATTTTCTACACTTATCAAAGTTCATTTTAGTTATATATACAAATACAATATGTATAGAAATACGAAAAAGGAGGGGATATTTACAAAGGTTAAAAAAACAGTTTATATTACCAGCTTTCTGCAGGTGATGGCTACAAGGTAAAAGAACTTAATACATACATAAAATATATTAAGAGAGAACTAAAATGTTGACATTTGAAGCAGAAACATGATTTTCGAAATGAAAGTTCATGTACTAATTTAAATTTTACAGTTTTTCTTTTTAGCAAGTCCTGCTCTTTCATACAAAAATAAGAAGTCCGAAAGGCTTCAAGGCATGTCTTACATTTTGGTACAGCTCTGATAAACAAGTACTTGAGAAAAAGTAAAATAAGAAACGATACGACCTCACCCAGGGTTTCCGCTGTAAGAAAATTAGCATTAAACATGAAAGTCCTGCTGGTCATTGCACTGGCCGCAAAAATCGCAGGGCTGGAGGCTTGCAGCAGCAGGTCAGGCGTTGCGAGGTAACATTCCTGGGCTGCGATCGAACCCGGCACGCTGTCGCTGTCCGTGGCATCAGAGGACGATTCCGCTCGCTCTCTACTCATGAGTGTTGAGGTCTTGGAGGGCTTACGAGCTTGAAAACAGTTCAAAGAAGTAATGGAAATCACATCATTTACTTTTAACTTTGTAAAGAAAGTTTTAGAAGCAGCGTCACTTAATATATCATTGTCATTTATAGGATTTTCAGCCAAACTACGTGACTCTGTCAACTTGACAGTTGTGGAATATAAATTTAATTCCTTAACGTAGAAATGTTTTAATTGACTTATTTTATTCCATACAATTTTATGTAAATTAGCTACTCGCTTATGAGAAGCATCGTTGTTTAAACCGCTATCTTCTGTTACTTGTACCACAACATTTTCATTTTGACTAATAATTAAATCTGGTGGCTGACCAGTTGTGAAACATAAATTTAACTTATTTGCTAAAGGTTGAGTACCAACATTAATGTTAACATTCTCTGCGACTATTTTTCCTGTGTCAGGAGATAAATTTCCGGAATCGACCGGTCTAGCATTTGCATGAGATTTATCAATAAAAATAGCAGAATCTGCCCCCGATTTGATAGTTTGAGAATTAAACTGTAATTTATTATGAAGTGCATTTAAATTACTAGAAAGTTCTCTTGACTTAACAGTTTGAAAAAATAAATGTGATTTATTGATGAAAGGATTAGCCGCTACATTTAATAAACTTTCATTCTTTTCTAAATTTGAAGGAAACGGAGAGTTTAAATTGGAAACGCATTGAGAAGAATTTAAATCCTGCAAGTTGACTGAAGAAATAGAAAGAGAATTTAAACATATAGATTGTACTTTTGTATTATTAGAGTTCCTTGGATCCTGTGCAACATTTTCAGATTGATTTAAGTCACTGGGTCTTGCTTGTGAAAAGTTAGCTTGTTGCGGATGATTGAAATTAACATTTTGAGGGGAGGCGAAATTTTCTCGCTGTTCGTTTTGAACATTGACGGGTTCTTGCCAGCGATTAGACTTATCTGCCGGTTTAATAGCGTGACGTGCTTGATATTTATCGAGAATTTGAAAAAGAGTATCAGCAGATGCGGTTGGCTTTAACTCGAGGTAATCTTGAATTGGCACCGTGAACAGCGGATTTATAATATCAAATTATAGCATTCAAAATTAAGGAGGACGTTGAGCTAACGTAATTTAAATAAATGACCTCTGGAAATAACTTTAACAAGACATAAAATAGGAAGTTGCTATATCTCACCCACGTTGATTCTTTTGACGATTGCTCACGGCTACTTATCACTTTTCTCACTTTAGAGCGTCGAGCGGATTCCCGAACACGATAGCCTCTTTTATTTCTTTACTCCACAAAACTACACCTCTCTACCATCATTCGCATTAAACTATCACCATCAACATTTCTCTTAACTCCACACTAATCAGCTACCCCTTCATCACCATTCCACTACATCACATCCTATATCTATATCTAGCAATTCACTATCTTTCCTTTTATACTCCATTCAACAACTCCCTTTCATTTCATTTCAATCAAAACCTTTTAACATCTCTTCTACTCATCTAACACCGAGAACCTAATTATTTTACTGCTGCACAATGCTGACATAAAACCAACTCGACCTCAACTGTTGCCGAGTTACTGGCGACGAAGTAATTTAACCATCCCAACTTTTGGTGACGGTCCATAGCTCGACCTCACAGTCCCCCTCCAAGAAAAAAAAAAATTTAGTCGGGAAAATCCCCAACGGGTTTGATCGAGTAAATTTAAACCCTAATATAGCACATAGGAGTGAGTGCAGCCTTAACTGAATTTGAAACTTTAAAATAAGTTAGAAAAAAAATTTAAAGTGTAATTTGCTGAGCAATGAACTGCCTACAGCTTCAAATACAATGGCGAATAAAAAACCCTTTAGCTGCTGACATAAAACCCAATGCTGACATAAAACCAACTCGATCTCAACTGTTGCCGAGTTACTGGCGACGAAGTAATTTAACCGTCCCAACTTTTGGTGACGGTCCATAGCTCGACCTCACATATGTACCATTTTAAAAGTGTTTAATGAAATAAATTAATAAATTGAAAAAAAAATATATATATATATATATATAGAATTAAAAAAAAAAAAAAAAAAAAAAAAAAAAAAGTCACAAGCTTCGCTTAAAAAAAAAGGGAATTACGACATATAAATCTAATAATAGTTTATTTACAGCTTACATGTCGTTTCATCGCCCTTTTTTTTAATACCCTAGAGTTCTATTCTTAATGATTTTCTTCTTTATATTATTTATTTGGAATGGTAATTAACCTCAGATTAAAGTTGACGGATAAAAGCCATTTAGAATAAAATATTTTAAAAATTTTCTTTGATTTTTGTTATTATACATGGAACATTTTATTAGGCGAAAAGTTATGTAATAATTTTATAAATTATAATTCATTTTGAGACTCAGAGTTGCTTGAAAATTGCAAATTATTTATATTCCTTTTTAAATATTCATTTTAGAAATGTATGAAATTTTCATTATATTATGCCAGCAATATACTTTACTATAAAAGTTAATTTCTGATTTAAAGATATTTTGTAAAACAGAAGTGCAATGGGAGCAATAATGTAAACATTTATTCATTTTTTGATGAAATCATATTCATACAGTTTATATACTCGTAAAATACGTATATAATTGTACATTCATTTGCAAAAGTTTAAGACCAGTTGCCGATTTTCAGTATTTTAACACTTTGCATCATTTGCGCAGATTGTTGTGTCTTTTCATGTGTGCTGGTTGCATCAGGCTCAGTATACTGCTATAAATAAAGGTGCCCAGCACGTTTATCGCCGGTTGTGTATTGTATTTCGTTATAGACAATATCGTTGTCTAATTATTGTAATTGGTAAAAACCTTCACTTACTGTTACAAAAAGTTCATAAATATTGACACTGCATAAAATTAGTTCGAGGGAAAATGTGAGCAAGACAGCTGTGCATCAAGCTATTAGTAAATTTAAAATTTCGGAAAAAAATTTTGAACCTTAAGAGTTGTTTAATTTTCATACTTCACGCCATACTTCCATATGTAGAACGTCAGGTACCCGTTACCACCAAAACAACGTCATTGAATGGCACCGTGTGGGGCAAGAGTGCTCGTTTTGGGGGGGGGGGATCATATTGGGCACCAGAACAGATCTGCATGTTCAAATCGGAAGAATGATAGGCCAAACTTATCGGAACATCAGTCGGGAACAACATGTACGTTTGATTAGTGGTGCCACGAGACCAGATTTTGTGTTTATGGATGACAATGCGCGTCTTCATCGTACAGACGTTGTACACGGATGCCTACAATCTCAAGCTATCACTCGCATGGAATGGCCAGCATTCTCACCAGAGTAGAATCCGATAGAGCATGTGTAGGACATTCTTTTCCGACGAGTTGTAGTCTGTCAACCAACTCCTACATGTGTACCGGAATTTCGGAGAGCATTGCTTACTGAGTAGAATAAGCTTCCCCAAGATAAGATCAATAATTTAATACTCAGCATTCCTAGGCATTGCAAGGACTGTATTTCATCATCTGAGAGACATACAATGTATTAACCATCATACCAACCATGTAATGGTAAGTTTTTGTAAGGGAGATTGTAAGAGAAAAATCGTAGTTTTTATAAATGGTATCCTACATAAACCACATTTAATTGTTCGTGATCTTTTGTTTAATGAATGGAGTTTGTGAATAAGTCATGTTTGTTTTGTTTCTGAACCTTTATTTGCCTCAGCTAGCATTATCCTTAATTTATGGACATGAGTGTGTGTGTGTGTGTATCTTTTTATGTTGAAGCATCTGCTCAAAATTCCATATTTAGATGTGTATTTGATGTGTAACTCTATTCTAAATAAATTTTTGACGACCAAGATTTTGTATAATTTTAGATTTTTTATTCATTATAAATCGTTTGAACGCTATTTCTATTTGTTTTTGATTTTTTTATTACCATAATAATAATAATAATAATAATAATAATTTCAAGATTTAGATTTATGATGCAATTACCAAAGATTTTTTCCTCATTTTCTTTCTTTCAATATAATTTTGCGTCTGTGACATAAAATTTTCTAGTAAATTATTATTATTTTTTTACTGTTATTTTATCCTTAGGGAATCATGGTTATACATTCACTCTATTTATTTAAATAGTTTTTTTAGTTGCTGAGACATTAATTTCAAGCGTATAAATACCAAGAAATAAGGACTTTTCTTATTATGATTTTTTTTTTTTCATAGATTCAAAAATTATCTTAAACTTGATTATAACTTTCTATCACCAAGGATACTTATAATAATATTAAATGATTGCATTATTTTTTCTAATATTATTATGCCTCCTAAATGCATTTTATTTTATTATTAGCCATACTTAATAAAACATATCAGAATCTAAAATATCAAATGTCGTTTTCTAAATTTGTGATAATATAAAACAACTCCGAAGACATCCTATCTTCACATGTATATCAATTGAAATCCGTAGTTTTTAAGTTATTGCATATTTGGAAAAAATACCGCATGCAGTTAACATATTCTAAGGATATTAAAACTAAGTTTACAATTCATGATGAAGAGAAATTCTACTTTTTTTTTTTTTTTTTTTTTTTTTTTTTGCTGCAAAACAGTAATTTTAATATTCAATAACTTTTAACATATTCCATTTTATATTTTGTTTTAAAGTTCTTAGAATAAATTTCCGTAATTTGATTCCATTAGTAACTTTATAATTGCAATTTTTTTTAACTAAATGATAATTAGAGAGCTGCTTTAAATGTTAAAAGTATTTTCTATTAAATAACATGGAAGTGTTAACTTACTTCAGGAATTTTACTATGATTTCCATCTATAATAAAATTCTTATTTTTCTTGTAATTATCTTACTTATCATCATGCCTAAACTTTTAGGCAGTTTTGAAAGTTCTTGTTTAATTAACCTTCTTACGAAGGTAAAAGTGAAATGAACTGGCGATTTTTTTTAAATTAAAATTGAAACAAGTTTATGAAAACTGCTAAGTTTAAAATTTGTCTAATCAATTATTATCTCTATCAGTAAAGTGTCATTTAATTAGAAACCGAATACTCTCTTCGTAAATCTGTTAAAATTTCCTAATTAGAGAATGTCTTTTGTCAGTATTATCAATGAACATACAGAAAAGTTGAGGGTGTCGATAATTAAATAGCATCAGTTATAAACTATATTTTATAAACGGCTCTGTTTTATTATAAAAAAGTATGGGTCGTTCATGCTGATTGTTTTTTAACGTGAAATTTTCATTATTTCGTAAATTTTAATTAACGATTTAATTTTAATTAAAAAAAGAAAAAAAATCATGTATATTATTATATTTAATTTTCTACTTGAAAGTAAATAAATAACTAATAATTATAATAATTAAGTATCTCACTGTGTAATATATATATTAATTACTTTAATCGACTTATTTCATTTGTATATATTAATGAAATTCGACAAATAATGCAAAAAATATAAAAATAATATATAACTCGTACAATACTTCTTTAACATATAATGATGAGATCAGTTTTTTTTTTTTTTTTTTTTTTTCACAATAGAATAATCTGTAAAATTAATACTTGTTTACTCTAATATGAATGTATATTTTTAATCCCAGAAAGTGATCTATAAAGAGGATGCCCTTAAGATAAATACATTTGATAAATAAATAAATAAATAAATAAATAAATAATTCTTATTTTCATATTTTTTTTTCTTTTGGTGGTTTGGAGGGAGAGAGGATTTAGACATATCGGTTTTTTACAAAAAAAATAATTATATTTTAAATACTTTTTTTTGTTCGTCTCCGGTCCCCACCCCTTAAGATTAATTCTGCATATGCAGATTACTGATAATTAACCATATGTTCCTGTCTCAAGAAGTTCTACCAGCATATTACTTGATCTTTAACAAAAATACTAGAAATATCTTTCTTATTTTTTTTTTTTTTTTTTTTTTTTTTTTTTTGTCGCTGTTATGTAGCAAATACGTAAAACATGCAATAAATGCTTTCTTTAGTTTTCTACAAGACATGAAATGGGACATTTCTATTATGAGCTGTCAGTTTGATTGAGAGTTATCGTGCTTTATCATTTCAAGAAAGAATTAAGTTCATATCGAGAAATGGTGTCATGCTGTCAACAACAAAAATTGATGTTATCTATCAAACAATCATTATCTATAACTTTACAATGCTACAAAGTTTTTTCACAGAAAGCAAAAGCGTGGGGGCTGCAGAATAATTCATTTTTATCTTTTTTTTTACTTACTCTTACCCATAAGGTAGATAAAGTATTGTTTTTGGCTCAAGTTTTCGAACGCGAGATTTTGTTATATTTACATGTTTTAAGGTCCCCTGAATACGAAAATCATGTTTTTAGCAAATGGTCTGCGTGTCTGTCTGTGTGTCTGTCTGTATGTCTGTCTGTGTGTCTGTCTGTTATCAGCATATCTCAAAAACAAATTATGGCAGAAAGTTCAAACTTGGTATTCCAAATGTGTATCATACAGGGATGCTACAGTAAGCTTTTCGTTAAGATCAAGCAAATGGTTCGTGTACAGGGACAATCAAGAGAATTATAATACATTACGTCTATGGGGGAAATTGCAGGAAAGTAGAGTTTAACGTCTATAGACTGAGCTAAACCAAATGAAACGAATATATAGTTTTTGTAATAGAGATAGTTAACTGGGAAAAAATTTTTTGTGTATGTAGGAGCCTCGCCCCCCCCCCCAGAGGGGAGTAAATTTTCATGATGGGTATCTTTCAAAAGAGCTCGCCATTACCTTTAAAACGAATGGTTGAACCATCGATCTGCGATAATTTAAAACAAAGTTATCGATTTTTTTTTTACTTTTAACGGAAAAAAAAAAAAAAAACTTTTTTTTTTTTTTCCCCTTCTTTTTAATGATGAGAATAAAATGGACTTTTTTTTTTATTTGGTGTTATACCACATCTCTAATATGGAAATCGTCTGCATTATCATAAGAGATATTTTTTTTAAATAATAATTTTAATAAAATATTTTTTTAAAAAAGAATTATTTTTTAATAACCGAATTAAATTCTATGTAAATGTAGGTGCATTAATGAAACGGGGGGTTGAGGGGGGCTACCGCCCCCCTCACACAGAACTAATTATCATATAAAACTCTTCAGAAGCCTAATATGAATTGTTTATCACAGGTTTACATAACAGTACTCGTTATTTTACCTTTTAATCTGCAACCTGTATTTATAGTGTTAAATTTCAGGGTAAGAGAAATTCGTGTGAGTGACACACCAGATTATTTTCTGTTATAATGCATGTTAGGAATGACAGATAATAACAATAATATTAATAAATGTTTTGATATTTTTAAGCCATTTATAAAATAGCTTTCTTTTATATCTCTCATTAATATATGATTCTTTAAAATTTCCGTATTTTTTTACTTATTTTACTTTAGTTATCTATTTTTTTAATGACAAAAATAAATTATTTTTTATTGCCGTTTGAAACATTGCAAAAATATTAAAATATATCAAAAAGTGAAATATAACAATTAAACTACATAAAAACATTTAATTTTTTTATCGAAATAAGTAAACAAATAAAAATAATAATAATAATAATAATAATAATACAGAACGAAACGTTGCGAAACGCAGCGTTGATTACACCACGCTGCAAAAATAAATAAATAAATAAATAAGCAATAAATAAATACAATTCTATCCCTAGTACCATTCTTGCTGATTGTTATATAAAATGACCTCCTAAATCCGAATATGTCTGCCATTTTGCCCAGTCTCCCACTGTTTTCTCGAGACATCGACCCTACTGCATATTTTTTTTTCATTGTTTGGTAATTTTATGGCCATGAATTTGATTTGGAGATTGAACAATAATTAATTTAACATTTAAAATCTAAACAAAATATGATGTTTAATAAATAACCTTAATAATAGATTAAAAAGAATAAAAAAAGAATAAAAAGAAAGAATAAAGAAATATAATACATAATTACAGCGGACCCCCCCCCCTCCCTCCTAAATTTATCCCTTGCCGCAAATGTTCATGTTTTAGAATTTTCCAACTCTGTAGCCCCTCAGAAGATATAAAAGTTAAAATAATCTTTCCTTCCCCATCCTTAAAAATAAAAATTATAGTCATAAAATTACCGAAAAGTGATAAAAATAGGGAGCTGTCCCTAAAAAACAGCTAGTGATAAGGCAAAATGAGCGTCATTTTCGGATTCAGGTGGTCATTTTACATAAAATTTTGCAAAAATGGTATTGGGTTCAATTTTCATGCCGATTAATGTTATTAATACTTTCAAATGTACGTAATTTTTTTATCGTATAACTTTCATTGCTCTATGTCTACGTAATCACAAAACGGAAGTAGCTCTGAAAGAAATACAAATAGACTAATTAAATTCCTAATCCTTCTTAAACATTGTTAGAATTTTTTTTTAAATGATTAATACATAAAAAATAATAATAATTATAAAAAATATATAAAAAAGGAGCCCTTATATTCTAATTGTAGCCGTTAGTATACCTGAATATTTTATTGTAGTCCTGAACATCTGAAGATTAATGAAGTATTATTATATATATAATATTACTTTAGCATATTAACAATAAATGTAAATTTCTGTATGATTTTTACAATAGAATTTTTTTTTTTAAACGTAATTTATAAATATGTCTGTCCTGCATTTTTCTAGTGTCAGTTTACGCAATCGAGTTGCACAGGATATTAATGCCATTTAAAATAGGGGACATTCCTCAGTGAAATTAATTAACATAAATATCTAAAAATCTAAAAATATTTACGGATTCTATTGGGGGAGGGGGGGGAGAGATGGTAAGACATGCAGATGGACAGTCGGATAGATAGATACACATACTGAAACCATACTGCATTCTGTAGAAAGCATTCTTTTGTGTACGTGAATAACATATTTCAATTTTATTAAGATTTGTTTAAAACAAAGTTCTTAAAATTTGATTTATGAAATACCTCTCATAGGACGAATGCTTTGCAATACTTTCTGTAGTACACAAAACAGAGTTGGTATTTGCTACATTTTCTACAGCAAATATCCGATAGTGAACTTGAATAGCATTTTTAAATTTCATTGAAATTTGTGTAAAATAAAGGAATTAAAATATAGTTCATAAAAATAACTCACATAGAACAGAATGCTTTGGAATACTTTTGGGTATCCCTGTACACAAGCCAGTAGAAGTATTCACTCACTTTCCTAATTAGGGAATGTCTTTTGTCAGTATTATCAATGAACAAACAGAAAAGTTGAGGGTGTCATTAATTAAATAGCATCAGTTATAAATTTATATTTTATAAATGGCTGTGTTTCATTATAACAAAGTATTGGATTTTCATGCAGACTGTTTTTAAACGTGAACTTTTCTTTATTTTGTAAGATTTCATTAACATTTAATTTTAAATTTAAATTGAATATACATATCTATTATTATTATATTAAATTTTCTATTCGAAATAAATTAATAAAGTATTTGTGGAATATAGTTTTATTATTATTATTATTATTATTATTATTATTATTATTATTATTACTTTAATCGATTTTGTTCATTTGTATACATTAGTGAAATTTGACAAATAAAGTAAAATATATAAAAATAATATATCAGTCCTACAATACTCATCTAACATATAGTAATAAGTTTTTCACATTAGAATAACATGAAAAATAATACTTATTTACTGTAATATGAATGCATATTTTTAAACCTAGTAAGTGAACATGAAGAGGATATCCTTAAAATAAATACATTTGATTAAAAAAATGTAGAAAATAATCTACATTTTTATTCTTATTTTCATTTATGTATATATATATATATATATTGGGCGGGGGAGGAGAAGATGAAGACATGTCGGCTTTTTACAAAATATATAAATATATATATATATATATGAAAGGATAAAATAAGCAAGATTCTAAATTAATATTTAAATTAATATTAAATGATATCTTAATAGTATTAGCTCAGAATAAATCTTAATTTTAAGAACAACTTTGTGAGAGTTCTAATTTAGTGCCCCTGTAAAGTTAGTTTTTCAGCAAAGCACGTCGTAGCGCGGGAATCGCGATTAGAAGAAGTTTCATAATCAAAATTATGCAATAGTTAAAATTAGCGGCAATGCATTGCGAAATACGAAATCCTGGATATCCGGGTCAGCCAATGAAAGAATGTGGGCTGGATTTTAGCTGACCTAATTATCCAATAAGCATTCATAAAAATAGTTTGGGTTCCCGCCGAAATATCCATATAAAAACGGGAGCACCCGAAAATCGGGGTCTTTTTCCATAGCAGCTTTTGATTAAATAGTTCACATCAATAACAAGTTTAAGTTAACGGTCCCAGGAGGGGGATTGATTAGCGGTTCCGCCGTTAATGGAACGATCTCGGCTACGGATCTGTACAGCGTGCTCAAAATGAGGTGACTGTTAATAAAGTGTAATATGACTGTCTTCAAATAAACGACTGCATCATCAATTGTGGAGTATTTCTTGGAGTGAACTCTCTTAATATGGAGTGACTGGAATTCATCATCCTACAAAAAGGAAATATATTACAAGGAGTCCGGCAGGATAGTCTACCTGTAAAGGAAAGCCAACAAGTCAGCATGAAATAAGTTGTGGTCAGCACCTTATATTAGTTTTAATTATTTGAATGGAACTGCAATATTTTGCAATAATGTCCTCCTGGGACCGGAATTTTTTCCAAACCAACCGGGAAGTTTTTTCCAAAACCAGCCGGAAAGTTGCAAAAACAGACCGGACTTTTCTAAATCAAGCTTTACGATGTCAGAAAGAAATAGTGCCCTTAAAAAGCAAGCAACATTACTAACATCATCTGTACTGAAATGCTATTAGAAAGAAAAAATACTGACTTACACCAGTTTTGTGTGAAAGATGCCAGACAGTGCCTTTAGGAAAACGAAGGAAACACTTAACTTACATCACTTTGCTTCAAATGTTTCCGATTACGTTCTGAAATGCGTGTGACTTACGCCAGTTTTGATCCAAGCTGTCTCGATTGCTCTCTTAAGTGCCGTGTTTCAAGTGCTATGAGGTAACAAACAGATGGCCTTATGTGTTAGCACAGATGTTTTGCATAAAATTCTCTTGCTCCACAGGAAATAAAAATAGGTTTTTTTATTTTTTTTTTTTTATAATTTATTATTGTGTTTTCATCTCAGTGTTAATCAACAAAAGGGGTGAGTGATTTCATTTCATTTATATTTAGGAAGGATGATTTTTATTGACTTTATATTTATCTTAATTTGTTAATAAAAATGAATTGTGATAATGTTTGACATCGTTTATTTTCGCGATATATTTTATGATCTGAATTGAAAATGTTTTAAGCTTAATAATAGATTTAAAATAATAATAATATACCAGATTTTTATTAAGTTTGCAAAAGTATTATATTTCATATGTTAAATTTAGAGATTTTCATAAATACTTATATAGAAAACTAAAATTTTTGAAATTTGATTAAAAAAAAAAAAAATAATTAATTAATTAATAATAATAATAAAATAAAAGAAGATAAAGAAATAAAATAAATTCTTAATTGGTTATTATATTTTATGTTAAGAGATTTAAAAATAAAATTTTCATAAATATTTATATAAAAAATTAAATTTTTTTTGTTGAAAAATTTGATTCATTGTTTTCAGAAATAAGAATTTTGTTGTGTGCTATGTATTACTATAGACAAAGAGTAGCCAGAAGTATTTATGTTGAACGTCAATAAATTTGATTTATTTATTTGTTATATGTTGTTTATATTTATTTATTAGTAGGATTTATTAGATGAATTTAGACAAAGCACTTTCAGAAATATTTATTTTGAACGTCAATAAATTTGATTTATTTGTTTATTTTATGTTTATTTATTATATGGATTTATTTAGGTGATATAATAACTGTGATAAAAAAAAAAAAAAAAAAAAAAAAAAAAATTGACTACTTATATTGATTGTGATATTTAATTTATTGAATACTTTGGTAAAGCTGTGATAATTAATAAATACCGAACTTAATTAGCAAAATTAAATAAATTACCTGTTTCAAAAAAAAAAAAAAAAAAAAAAAAAAAAAAAAAAAAAAGTTTTTTTTTTTTCTTTAAAATTTTGAATTGTGGATGCAATTAAACATGTCCGAAAGTGACACCTCAACATGTTTATTGACACCCCCTAAGGGTACAGAGGAAAATTTACTTGTGGATACCAATTTAGAAAATAACCTACTTAATGTGAGTAAACTGCCCTCCCCAAACACACTAGTAAAGGCAATGAGTAGTGCCAATGATGTAAAGAAATCTTTAAATATAAATAAATCTCCCACTGTAAGAGAGGACGATGTCCTCATTGCTTTTTGCCCTGAAAACGGCATGATGTGGACGTCCTGGCTAATGTATTTTCAAGCCTGGTGTGAGGAGAATGGAAAAGATGAGGTTTGGCGAGTCCGTAATATACAAAGATTTTTGAAGGGTAAAGCTCTCACAGTGTATATAAACAACAGTTTAAACATGCTTCATTGGGAGGAATTGGTTGAAATTTTTACAGAGGAATTCACGACACCAGGTGAAACAGCTTTAACAGATTTCTCGAGCATTTGCTTTAAGGCAGGTGAAAATGTCATGGAGTATTATCAGAAAAAACTCCAAGTAGGGCGAGCACTAGGCTTAGAGCCCAAGTTTCTCATGGAAGGATTAACAGACGGATTGCCACTGACTTTAAGACAACTTGTTGTGGCTATTGCGCCAAAAACATTAAACGAATGGAGGGATCTTGTCCACAAATTAAATAAACTGCAGATATCTGAAAAATCTGCTGATCCCCTTCCAAACAAGTTGCCAGGTCAATTTCAAAGGTTCACCTATCCACAAGGCAGGGAAAATAGAAACCCAGTCCAATATGCTCCCCGACTACAACCCTGGAGTTACCGGTTTCCTCATGTGCAGAGACCACATATGGGATACCCTAATCAAAACAGACCAAATTTCACAAACAATACTCGAACCAATCTAAGAGGGCCTAGACCCCATTTTTCAAACCCAAAAGATACTGAAAAATTGGCTTTTGCTACAACTTTCGGATTATATGAGTGGAAATACCTTCCCTTTGGGCTTAAAAATGCCCCTGCTATCTTCAATCGAACCATTAGAAGGATTCTAAATAAATACAAAATAGACTTTGCCTGTAATTATTTTGATGATATAATTGTATTTTCACAGTCAGAAGATGAACACTTCCAACACCTACAGCAACTTTTTGATATATGTGTTAAAGAAAACTTAAAATTAAAACTATCAAAATGCAAGTTTGCCAAAACAAAAATTAACTTTTTAGGATACGAAATAACTAATGGCCTAATTACCCCTGATAATCCAAACATTGAATAATAAAAAATTTGAAACCACCAAAAAATGTCAAGGAATTGCAGAGAGTTTTGGGATCAGTTAACGTTTATGCTAGATTTATTCCAAAATATGCCGAAACAAGAGCTCCTTTAAATAATTTATTAAAGAAAAATGTCCCCTATGTTTGGGACCAGAAATGTGAAAAATCCTTCCAAAAATTAAAAAATGCTCTTATAAGTAAACCTATTTTAAGACTTTATGATCCCAGAACTCCCTGTCAGTTATTTGTTGACGCCTCGAGTCATGGTGTGGGATGTGTTGTTAAACAGGCAGATGTGAATGGTACTTTACACCCAGTGGCATATCGTTCAAGAAATTTACGAGATTATGAAAAAAATTATGCAATTACGGAATTAGAATGTTTAGCAATTATTGATGCCTTAGATACCTTTTATCATTATTTACACGGTCAAAAGTTTGTCATACATACGGATCATGCGTCTCTCACTTGGTTAAAAAATGTTAAAAATTTAAGAGGAAGATTATTCCGCTGGTCCCTTAAACTTAGTATGTTTGACTATGAAATTAAATATCAAAAAGGATCAACAAATATTGAAGCTGATATGCTATCTAGATTGTCTGTTTTGGAAAATGTGTCACACCATGTACACCTCCTAAATTTAAATGAAATTAAAGAAAACCAGAAAAAAGAAAACATAGGTATTAACATTAAGAAAATTCTTGAAATTGAAGATGTAATTGTCATTAAAAAGAAAGGTTTGTATAAGATAATAGTCCCGATGTCATTAAGATTACGCCTCCTACAGAAAACCCACACTCAATTTGGACACCCAGGAATTTATAAAATGATAAATTTAATTACACCACAGTATTATTGGCCTAATATTAATAAAGATATTGAAAATTTTGTAAAACATTGTCATACCTGTCAAATAAATAAAAAATGCAGACAAAAACGGTTTGGGTCATTACAGGAAGTACCGCCAACAGATAAACCTTTTGAATGTTTGTCTTTGGACACTGTTGGTGGGTTTAACTACTATAATTCTACAAAAAAATATTTGCATTTGGTCGTGGACCATGCAACCCGTTATGTGTGGGGATTTCCATCAAAAAGCGTTACCACTGAAACTTATACAAACTTTTTAAAACAACTTTTTCAAATTCAGGTACCTAAAAAATTGTTAACAGATAGGAATGCAGCATTCACGGCATCCCGTTTCAAAAAATTCCTTCGAAATTATGATACAAAACATTTGTTAACAAGTAGCCATCATCCCGAATGCAACGGGAAAGTCGAGCGCCTCAATCAGACTATTGTTACGCGTCTAAAATGTAAGGTTAACTCTTCTTCAAATAAAATTCCCTGGACTAAATTAATTGATGAAGTTTTAAATCAATATAACTTAACACCTCACTCTGTAACTCAATTCCCACCTAGTTATTTTTTATTAGGAGAATTACCATATGAACCATTATTAGTAAACAATAGTTACTATCCTTCAGTTGATGAAGCTAGAAAAAAAACAAAAGAAAAAACAATACAATATCATAAAAAAAACAAAATCCGATTTGATGCTCGATTTCTCCCTGTTAAATTTAAAGTTGGTGATGAAATTATTTATGAAGAATTCCAATACCCCAACACACGTAACTTAAGTCCACCTTATTCAGGCCCTTATACAATCTTAAAACAAATATCTGAAGTTAATTTTGAAATAGACAAACCCAGTCCCCATTTTAAAAGAAAGTCAGAAATTGTTCATTCATCTAAGTTAAGATACTATAATAACCCTCAAAAATTCAAATTAAGTCATGAATAATTTTAGTTAGGGATCAACTCCATGCCCCAAGTATTTTTTTTATTTATTTATTTATCATTCTCGTGATCTTCTGATCTTCACCACTATAAAGTGATCAGAGAGTGCGGGAAAAATGATTTGATTTGCCCTCTGTAAAAATTCACCAATTACCACCTTTATCCCAACTCACCTTTTTGGAAAGACTTGACTTCTCACAAGTTCAGGGGTCAAGTTACCCACAAAAACAATTTTTTTTGGCTTGCCAATGGCTGACCAAGCTCTATGTTGGTGCCAATCTGGTATTTTAAAGCAATTAATTACTAAATAAAGTGATTAAGTTGGTTTTATGTAAATAGGTTGTAAAAAGGAAAGACCTAGTAGTACTGGTATTCTTCATTTTAGTAGTAGTATTATTAGAGTGTATTAAACACTATTGTATTTAGTAAATAGTTTTATGTGTCTGTTAAATGTTATATTTATGAAAAAATTATTTGTGTTAGTATGTAAATAAAGTTTCTAGAAATTGTTAAAAATGTACTATGATATAATTGTTTTTCATATACTTTATGTTTGATTAAAATATCTTTGCATTATTAAAAAGATACACAAAGAAAAACACAGATTTTGTGAAAAGAAAAGTTTGTTTACAATTTACAAAACATTTTTTACAATGTACTGTTAAAATTACAGTGTTATAATTATTGTTATATATTCTATATGGACTCAATAACCAAGATCAGACTTTTTACAACAATTATCTATTGTCAACGATCAACGTTATTATTCAAGACATTTAAAAACTTTATTGGCCAAAAGGAACTTTACATATTAAAGACTTTCCTCAACAAACTAGTTTGTACATAAGAAAGATATCTTGTCAAAAATGTTATGCCGGTAAACATGTCATGTTATAATTTTTTTTTTTTTTTCATACAGTATGTCATACGTTTTCATACATTATATTATTAAACTTTTCTTATGTTTGTAAACAAGTGCTGTAAATACTATACATTATATGTATCAGGCGAGCACGTTGACCAGTCCAACATACAAGTAAATAATTTAAAAAAGAAAAATTAATTTTTTTATAAATAAAGGGAAAGGCCATAACTCCTACTTAAAAATGATTCCATAACAAAATATTTCAGACGAAATTTTCTAAAAAATAAAATTTTCCATTTTTAAAATAAAATTTTCCATTTTAAATAAATTTTTCAAAAACTTAAGTTTTATAATTTGTCAAATTTTCCATTTTAAGTTTAACTTTCTCCTGGAGTATCTTCTACTTCTGAGGGACTTCCCACATACTTGCAGGCAAGTATGGGGGAGCGTCGGCTTGGAGGGGGGGGATATGAAAGGATAAAATAAGCAAGATTCTAAATTAATATTTAAATTAATATTAAATGATATCTTAATAGTATTAGCTCAGAATAAATCTTAATTTTAAGAACAACTTTGTGAGAGTTCTAATTTAGTGCCCCTGTAAAGTTAGTTTTTCAGCAAAGCACGTCGTAGCGCGGGAATCGCGATTAGAAGAAGTTTCATAATCAAAATTATGCAATAGTTGAAATTAGCGGCAATGCATTGCGAAATACGAAATCCTGGATATCCGGGTCAGCCAATGAAAGAATGTGGGCTGGATTTTAGCTGACCTAATTATCCAATAAGCATTCATAAAAATAGTTTGGGTTCCCGCCGAAATATCCATATAAAAACGGGAGCACCCGAAAATCGGGGTCTTTTTCCATAGCAGCTTTTGATTAAATAGTTCACATCAATAACAAGTTTTAGTTAACGGTCCCAGGAGGGGGATTGATTAGCGGTTCCGCCGTTAATGGAACGATCTCGGCTACGGATCTGTACAGCGTGCTCAAAATGAGGTGACTGTTAATAAAGTGTAATATGACTGTTTTCAAATAAACGACTGCATCATCAATTGTGAAGTATTTCTTGGAGTGAACTCTCTTAATATGGAGTGACTGGAATTCATCATCCTACAAAAAGGAAATATATATATATATATATATATATATATATATATATATATATATATATATATATATATATATATATATATTAAAAACTTTTATGTTCATATCTGCTCTCCCCCTCCCTTAAGATTAATTTTGCATATGTAGATTACTGGTAATTAACCATATGTCCCCGTCTCAAGAAGTTCTACAAGCAAATTACTTGATCTTTAACAAAAATACTAGAAATATCTTTTTTTTTATGTTGTCGCTGTTATGTAACAAATACGTAAAATGTGCAATAAATGCTTTCTTTAGTTTTCGACAAGACTTGAAATGGAACATTTCTATTATCAGCTGTCAGTTTGATTGGGAGTTGTCGTGCTTTATCTTTTCAAGAAAGAATTAAGTTCATATCGAGAAATGGTGTCATGCTGTCAACAACGAAAATTGATGTTATCTATCAAACAATCATTATCTATAACTTTACAATGCTACAAAGCTTTTCACAGAAAGCAAAAGCGTGGGGGCTGCAGAATAATTCATTTTTATCTTTTTTTTTTTTTCTGTTATAATAAATTTTAGGAATAACAGATAATAACACTAATATTAATAATTGTTTTGATGTTTTTAAGCCATTTATAAAATGACTTTCTTTTATATATCTCATTAATATATGATTCCTTAAAATTTCCGTATTTATTTACTTATGTTACTTTATTTATCAATTTCTTTAAATGACAAAAATAATATATTTTTTTTTTTTTTTTTTTTTTTTTTTTTTGCCGCTTGAAACATTGCAAAAATATTAAAATATATCAAAAAGTAAAACATAACAATTAAACTACATAAAAACATTTATTTTTTTTTTATCAAAATAAGTAAACAAATAAAATAAATAATAATAATAATAATAATAATAATAATAATAATAAAGAACGAAAAATCATGCGGTACGTGTTGATTACCCCACGCTGCAAAAATAAATAAATAAATAAATAAATAAATAAATAATAAAATTCTATCCCTAGTACCATTATTGCTGATTTTTATGTAAAATGATCTCCTAAATCCGAATATGACTCCCATTTGCCCAGGAAACTCGCGTAAATACGGGCTAGGACCCCTTAGAAAGACCCCCACGGAGGGCATTCCTCCTGTAGGCCTGGGACACATCAGGGGTCAATCGGCCTTAAATCCTACAACCAACCAACCCATTTGCCCAGTCCCCCACTGTTTTTTTGAGACATCGACCGTACTGCATATTTGTTTTTCACTGTTTGGTAATTTTATGGCCATGAATTTGATTTGGATAATGAAAAATAATTAATTTAACATTTAAAAACTAAACAAAATATGTTGTTTTATAAATAACCTTAATAAAATTAAAAAAAGAAAAATAGAAAAGAAAAGAAAGAAAGAATAAAGAAATGTAATACATAATTACAGCGGCAACGCCCCTCCCCTCCCCTTAAATTTTCCCTTGCCACAAATGTTCATGTTTTAGAATTTTCCAACTCTGTACCCCCTCAGAATATAAAAAAAATTAAAATAATCCTTCCTTCCCCCTCCCTAAAAATGAAAATTATAGTTATAAAATTACCGAAAAGTGACAAAAATAGGGAGTTGTCCCTAAAAAACGACTGGTGATAAGGCAAAATGAGCGTCATTTTCAGGTTCAGGGGGTTATTTTACATAGAAAGTTGCAAAAAATCTGCTGAGGACAATTTTCATGCCGAGCAGTGTTATTAACATTTTCCAAATGTACGTAATTGTTGTGTCGTATAACTTTCAGTGCTCTATGTCTACGTAATTACAAAACGGAAGATAGTAGTTCTGAAAGGAGTACAAATAGAATAATTAAATTTCTTATCATTTTTAAATATTGTTAGAAAGATTTAAAAATGATTAACACAAAAGAAACGGAGACCTTATTTTCTAATTGTAGCAATTAATATATATGAATATTTTAATGTAGCCCTGAACATCTGAAGATTAACAAAGTATTATTCTATACGAAATATTATTTTAGCATATTGACAATAAAGGTCCATTTCTGCATGTTTTTTACAGTAGAATGTTCTTTTTAAAAGTAATTTATATAAATGTCTGCTCTAAAATGCAAAGCATTGGCATTTTTTTTTGGGTGTCCGTCTACACAAACGAGTTTCACAGGACATATTAATGCCATTTAAAATAGGGAGCATTCAACACTGAATTTAAATTACATGTATATATATATATATATATATATATATATATATTTCAAAAAAACCTGAAAATAATTACGGGCTCCGGGGAGAGGGGAGAGGCAGACGGTAAGACATACAGATGGATAGTCAGACAGATAGATACACATATTGAAATAATATCTGTAAATGTAATGCTACTCATACTGCATTGTGTAGAAAGCATTATTTTGTGTATATGAATAATATAATTCAATTTTATTAAGATTTGTTCAAAGCAAAGTTCTTAAAATTTGATTTATGGAAATACCTCTCCAAGGACGAATGCTTTGGAATACTTTTTGGTGTACCCAAACCAGAGGTGGTATTTACTACATTTTCTATAGCAGATATCCGATAGTGAACTTGAATAACATATTTCAATTTCATTGAAATTTGTGTAAAATGAAGGAATTAAAATATAGTTCATAAAAATACCTCACATAAAACAGAATGCTTTGGAATTCCTTTGGGAATCCCTGTACACAAGCCAGTAGAAGTATTCACTCAATTTTAAATTGGGAAAATCCGATAGTCAACTTGAATATCATTCATCAGTTTCAAGAAATTCAATGATTATTTACGGGAGTTAGAAAGCGGATAGTCAGGCAGACAGATGGGCAGACAAACAAACCGAAGTCATTAACGCTTTTCAACCTTATTGGAAAATGTTAAAAACATTCAGAAAGGGATAAAAACGATTAATATGAACGAAGATCTAATTCCAGCAAATTTCCAATAATACCCGTTAATGTAACTGAATATTTTTGTATGAATCTCTAAATCTAATGCTAATCAAACTGTAATATATGAAAAGCATTCTTTTGTTCATATGAATAATATATTTTAATTTTATTGAGATTTGAGCAAAGTACAGCTCTTAAAATTTGGTTTTTAGAAATACTTCTCATAGAACGCGATGCGCTGCATATCCCTGTATTAAAACAAGTGACGATATTTACTTCATTTCCAAAGGAGAATATCCAATAGTGGACTTGAATAACGCATTTCAATTTCATTAAGATTTGTGTAAAGTAACGGTATTAAAATAGGGTTTACAAAAATACGTCTCATAGAACAAAAGGTTTCGGAACACTTTTGGGTGTCCCTGTACACAAACCAGTAAAGTTATGTACTCCATTTTCAATAAAGAACATGCGATTGTAAACTGGAATAACATATATTAGTTTCAAGACATTCCATTAATATTTACATATTCCATTAATTGTTAGAGTGTGGACAGTCGGACAGACAGACCGAAGTCTTTAAAACTTTTTTACCTTGTTGGAAAGCATTAAAAAAGTATAGATTAGAAGCATATCTTAAGCGCAATTTTTGCTTGTTAAATATAAATTTTTTTATGTGAGTTTTTTGATTTTGTTATCTATAAATGAAAATACTTTATTTTCATATATTTGTTTCGAAAACCATTAAATGTGTAATAATTAACAAAATTCTATACGAAATTCAATAAGTTTCAAAATATTATTATTATTACTATTATTATTTTTATTTATTATGGTTTTTCAATTTGTTTACTGATAACAGTATAGTCAGTTGATTTTAACATAATTTAATTTATATAAAAAATAATAATATTATAAGGACGCTGTATTCTCCAAAGTTTTGAAAAATATTTATAACTATAATATTTGCTGAATAATGTGGAAATATTCGGATAATATTAGTTACATAATTTTATAAATTATATATTAATTAAAATATTTAAAAATCGCATTTTTTAAAAGACATTTTTCTTCCGAAGTTATTAGGAGTTATTTGGATTATAATTCAATGTTAATAATGAAAGTGTACTGCTAAATATTATCAACATACAAATTTTTTAAAGCCATTTCTAAATGTCTGAATAAATATTTCTATAAAAAAATTTAAATTCAGAAGTATTTTAAAAAAGGCCTAATGTTTTTTAAACCTCTTACGTCTTTAAATTAAAATTTTGATAGCTAAGTTTTATTTACTCTCACAATCAAAAATTAAATTTCATTTAACTTGACATTATTGGAAACGAAAGATATATTTTTTAACATTTCTGTTTAAATAACTGACAATAAATCATACTGATCCGCAAAATTAAGTTCTCGATAAGCTATTTAATTCTTTAATCTCTTCAGATATTTAAGAATATTGTATATATATATATATATATAATCATGTCATATCAGAAATACTTATTATACTTGTCTCAGGAAATATATATATATATATATATATATATATTCAAAATAAATTTAGGTTGCATAAATTAGAAGCGTATATCAAACAAGGAAATATCATACTGTAATCTATCAATTTAAACTATAAAGAATTATTTTTCCTCCAAAGAAACTTTTCAATTAAATATTCCGTTTATTGAAGTCAAAGTAAAAATGCATAGAAGTTGATTATTCTGCATATTGTTCTTAAATTATTGTATAGTTACCAACTTTTATGCATTTTGAATGCGACAACCATATAACGATTTATTAACGATTACGAATAAAACGGTACATTAATTTAATGAAATCAAAATATGATTTAAACATTATTTATGCATGTGTTAACAGTATATTAATAATGAATTTAACATGAATGTTAATTTTCAATATTGACATATTCATTGCACAAAAAAAAAAAAAAAAAAAAAAAGAAAGAAAGATTAAAAAATACCATCTAAAACTTAAACTAGAAAGACCATAGCTGCCAAGTCCTACGGATTATGTGTACCACTATACTTTTAAATAAAAATGTTTAACTTCTTTTACGATTAAACTAAAGTAATTTAGTAATTAAAACTAGAGTAACCATGAAAAGTATTTTATTCAAAAACCGGAAGTCAGTGGAAATCTATATGATTATTTTGAAAATTTTCTCTATATATTGCATCCATATACATCAACCAATACTTATTCATACATAACAACAGGTATTGATTGTTTTCTGATTGCCATGCAACGTATGTATTTAGACTGAGTATGAGTATTATAGCCGCCTTTTTTTTTTTTTTTTTTTTTTTTTTAGAAAAATAAAGGAATAGAAAAACAATCTAAGTTTTTTGATCAAACATTCTAACATCGATACCTGAAAATGTTATTATTTTTTCTTTTTTTGTCTAAACGCAACTCGCTTCTTACGAGAAATCCAAACATATTACAAAGTTTAATAAGCAACATTATTTTTCTTATTGAAGTTATTAGTACGGAGAACTATTAGTTTCAATCTGGATAAAAACGTCGTAGACCCGTTTTGAAGACCCGTTTTGCGTAACAAAATAAATAAATAAATAAAGGAAAAATAAATTAGAAATATCAGGTGTGTCGTCAGAAATTTGGTACTAAATCAAAGGAGAGATTTTTCTAAATCCAGGGGTGCAAAGAGTTTTTCGACACAAAAATTACAATTTTAAAAATTAACTAAAGTATCAAATTTAGGTGGTGACACTTCATTTTAATTCATTTCAGTCATTTCAAAAAATACGTGAACCAATTTTACGGTCAAAAAATGAGATACAAAATGAATTAAAATTAAAAAATAAAAATAAAAATAAAATTTTACAGAAATAAATTATATAATTTTGCAGAAATTCATACCCCTCCGTACTAAACTGATTATGTCTTTGAGAGATTTTTTAATTTTGTTTTTCTTATCTAAAACTTACAAATCTTAAATATTTTTTGGTTATAGTTCTTCCTTTTTCTACCTGAAAATTGTCATTTATTATTAATATCATTATTATTATTATTATTATTTTAATGAAATATTTAATATTTTTTTTTTCATATATTTATTTTGTTTAGACTAGAAAATAAAATAACATACTATTCATTCTATATTTGATTTATTTTCTTTACAGCTGTATATAATTATTATTATTGTTATTATTATTGTTAGAATAATAATAATTATTATTATTATTTTACTTTTTTAATCTAACTTTATAAATGAAATCTGCAAATTAGAAAAGCAAATTTTAGAAAGTATTTGTTTTCCGTATATTTTCAAATGTTAAAATTAAACTTTGTTAAATTTTAATACAAGTCACTTGAAATATTTAATGAGAAATTCTTTAAAAAAGCATTTTAGAAATAAACAAAAATGATTTCACACACACACACACACAAAAAAAAAAAAAAAAAAAAAAAAAAAACCTAAAGTTTCATTTTACATAAAAATAAATAAAAACTAACCTAAATGCTGTACCAATAGCTTTAAAGAGGTCTGATTTTTAAATATATATTATTTAGTCAAATTTGTTTTTGTATGGTTTGTTCCTAAGCATGAATTCCCTAAATGCAACGCTCAAAGTAGCTCTAATTTATTTGACATACTAACTTCTGTCCAGTGCAACTATAAATATATATTTTTTGAAAAGTAAAAAGTTTGTAGGTAAAAAAAAAAGTGAACATATGAAGTCGGCACTTTTATAGGTCAGAAAGTTAAAAGCTGACCACGAGAGTCTCTTGGGCTTAGTTCGCTGCAAAGAAGTCGGCAACCCGAGTAACGTCCGGGCTTAAACCTCAAAGTGTTAAATGTCTCAGAATGTAGCGACACGGATCATATACAATTGTAGTATGATATTTGACGTGAAAATTTTATTTTATTTTTCAATCACCTAGATCATACAAAATGACCGTTTCTTTTCTTTTCTTTTTTTTTTTGAGAAATTTACACTACGTTTAATACGAGTCATGCATTTACTGAAACATGTACAAGGGGGAAAATGTAGGAATAATGGAAATATTTGAAAGTACATGTATTGGAATAGTAACACCGTATAGAATGATTTGTTGCAGTATAAATCAAAAAATTAATCCATGCTCAGTGAATTATTTAATGCTTACATACATTTAATAAGATTCATTAATTAGACGTATTTCTTACATAGTCTGATTTTTTTTTTTTTCTATTTTATTATTTTTGATAAACTGTAATTGCCTAATCGTATTCAATTTCATGAATCTCAGCAAACACAAGTCTCTTTAATCGTTTCAGATAAATTACTTTAATATTTGAAAAAAAAAATCGAGGTTTTTAATTATTTTATCCTTATTTCTTCATTTTTGCATGTATCTCTGTATTAATATGTGCAATGTGTAAAATTAAGGAATTAAAACGTTAAAATAAGTATATGAAGTTCATATTTTTCTTTACAGAGATTATATACTTCTTAATTTTCCATGATAATGCTTAGACATTTTAAATAAAAAATAAATAAATAAACTGAAATTCAATTTTTGGAAAGCCTTTAAGTAATATATAGTAATAAACTAATTTATTAAATTTGAAAGAATAATTTTGAAACCATTTGTTAAAATAATTGATTAATTATACAGAAAATTGAAAACAAAAATCATATGTTATCAAGTTAAAATAATAATTACACAGTATTAAAAATACAATAAAATAAATATAAACTATTATTCAAAAGATGTATTGTTCAATTTTAAAGACAATATATTTATAAAATTTTGAAAATATTTTTGAAAGGTCATCCAACTAAACCTCTGTCAATTTGTTTAGATAATTTAACGTACCTCATGTATACCTATTCCTACCACAGCGGGTTAAGAGACACGTCTTTAAAATATTATATATATTAATATGCATAGATAAATATATTATTTAGTTCAATTTGATGAAACATGGACGATGTGATAATGTTATTTGCAAGAAATTCTGACAAAAAGTTTAAAATTGGCCATTTGACCCGTAGTGGTAGGTTTAGTGTTAAACGTTACAGTAAAACAAATCGATTAGGTGTCTAATATAGCAAATCATTTAATAGATGTTAAACTAGTTTCTAAATTATAGTTAAGGACTTTTTGAATAGTTGACATTAATATTATACTGTAATAAACGCCATCATACTGTATAGATTATTTGTATAATTTGATTGTAATTTACAAATATTCTAAAAAAGAAAAAAAATACAAAATATAATTTTTATTATCTGCTTGTTTTTTTTTTTTTTTTTTTTTTTTTATAATATTTTAAATTAAACATAAATGATTTTTTTTTTTTTTTATAGCAAAAAAAAAAAACATGTTTGGTCTGTTTTTAAATAATACATTATTTTTCCTTATAATAATGATTTTTTAAACACCTTCTTTTAACTAATGATTAATCAATAGGGACTTAAAAAAATGACAGATGTGAAAAATGTAGATAAAATGTTTAAAGTATGGTTCGAATGTAAAATGTCCCCACATTCAAATCCACACATCATTTTTTTTTTCACAACCACTTTTTCTCAAGTTCTAATTAGCATATCCCTTATATTTCACTCAATTGTGTTCTTTGATAAACAGTCTTAGAATCCGATTCCATTCCTATGCAGAAGAGCCCTTACATTTTGCTATTTTATGCACCCAATGCTGACGAAGCTATCGTCTCTGCAGTTTGATTATTGCCTTTTTTTTTTGTTGTTATTCTAGATATTTACTTCAATAATGTTAAAAAATTTCCATTGCATAACAGTACATTTAACCAGGGAGAAAAACTTAAAGGCATCGTTTACGTACTATTCAGTTACCGTAGTTTTAAATCTCTTAATTAACTATTTTCTTATTGAAGAAAAGACTAATTAATACTATTCCAGCATAATAATACTTTCTGAACCTAATTTTTCGCCTGAAGAGGTTTCCTAAGCGGGTCATTTTGAATAGATTATTAGTTATAAAACGAGTATATAAACAGCGCATTTTATATTTTGAGTAATTTTTCTTTAAAAATATACAAGAGAATGTGTTCAGGGATTTGAAACTGTTTAATGTAAATTAGACTGACTGTGCTGTTTCAAAGAAGAATTTTTATGATATACGATTTGTTTTCTGTATAATTGTATATCATGAAGCTTGTAGCTTGTAGCTTCTTTTAACTAAAATCTTATAAATTGATTTAAAATTAGAAAAAAAAAAAAAAAAAAAAAAAAAAAAGAACACATTTTATAATGTTGAAAAGTAATTTACATTTTTTACATTTTTATTTCAGGCAGTTTATTCTTAAAAATAACATTTTTAAAATAATGGTTAAATATTCCTTGTATATATATATATGTATATAAACATTACATATATATATATATATATATATATGTGTGTGTGTGTGTGTGTGTGTGTGTGTAAATATCTTGTGTCTGTAAAATAATTTTAAAAAATCATTAATTATTCTGTAAAATACATAAAAAAATATATATATATATATCATAATGTTGTTAAATGTTAAAGGTTTTATTGTATAATATTCAAAAAATTACAATAATGCTTTAAAGCAATATATATATATATATATATATATATGAAATTTAATAACATATATCTCGAATCATTTTTTTCTTTATTTTATTGAAAATTATTTTAAGAAGTTGCGAACGTAGATATTATAAGAATCAATTATCTGAAAAAAAAATCTAAATATTTATTTGTTATCACTAAAAAAAATAATTAAAAAAAAGAAAGTAAGCTGTTCGAACAACAATGATTATACTTATTTTTTAACTTACATTTCTACAATATCGGAACAAAACAACTTTGTTTTTGAAAATATTTGTCATTAAATAATAATAATAATAATAATAAGTAAAATTCATAAACACTGTAACTTTTCAATTAGTTTTTTTATGAAATTAATAGTTAGCTTTATATAACAAAAGTGTTTATTTATTTATTTTTTTCCATATTTTTTATTATTAAACATCGCCATCATGAAACCGAAAAAAAAAAAAAAAAAAATGTATATAGTGATTTGTTGTTGTATACTTCATGTATTTATTTTTCCATGAAACCAATTCATATTTATGAATAGTGCTGCTATGTTTATTTGGTTATCCAAAAACAATACCTACAGTAAGTAATCATATTTTTAGTTTTTCTTTCATGTATTTATTTATTTTTTCTTTGAACATACATATGTAAAGAATGTATTGTAATCAAGTCAAAAATACTTGTTTTAGATTTTGGTGTTTTATACAATTTGAGGTCCCCAGAGTTCATTTTTACTTTCTCTCTCTCTCTCTTTTTTTTTTTTTTTTTTTTTTTAGTGGACAAAATGACCTTGAACTTTACAATCGCATAACACTTTATTAGGTTCATAAAAGGTTTAAAAAAAATCTAATAATTTGATCACCAACTGCATACGTGGTTACTGTTTTTATAATGAGTTTAAAAAAATTGCACCATGTGATTGAACATTTTATTTATACAAAGTGAATTTAATACGAATTTCTTTACTGTAATAAGTAGTTTTTTGTTATATATTACAATCTACTTTTTATTTATATTATTATTATTATTATTATTTTACATAAATAATACATACTTTTGTTTATGCAAACATTAGAATTTCATCTATAGTGTGAAAGATTAATGTGTGAGTGTTCACACATATGTTCTTTAAAAGTTTATTTATTTATTCAAATTTAATATATAACAAAAGGAGGGATTAATATAGATAATATAAAAAAATCTTTTTTAATTTATGTAATTCAATTAATTTAATTATATAGAATTTCCCGTTTTCTTTACAAATCAAAATCTTTCATTAATAGCGTTTCTTTGTCCTTTAGTAGTTACAAACACATTGCTCTCGGAATAAAATAAAACAATTTTTATATCGGGGTTTTTGAAAAGTAATTGTGTTAATACTTCTTCCCCGAAAGAATTAAATCAATTAAGCTATAATTATTTACTCTGAGAATGTAATTTAAAAGTCGTTTTCAGCGTATTTCTAACATAAATAACTATTAATAAAATAAAAAATAGTCATTTCAGTTCATATTTATTATCCTTGTGTTTACATTAAAATCTATTATTAATTCGAGCAGGTCATTATAGTTCTAAATATAGATTTCTAATGGATTTTCCCCACCTAAGTGGCGTCTATTAAAACTGTCGTTTTTTTTGTATGTTGAAGATGATTGGCACCTGGCGATGATTTTGAATGCCCCGTCCGTCTAACTTTTGTAACGACATTTTTATATTCAAAATTTTGTATTAAAATATTAGGAGGACAAAGAAACAGCTTGACATTATTTTGGCTGAATTTTAACGAAGCCAACCTTTTGGGGTTGCACTTTTACGATTCTGAGACTGTGAGATCTCATCAAGTTTTTTCGCTTTTGAATCCGTTGGTGTAAGACGTGATTTTTTATTGGTATTCTCCTCTCCTCCCGTCCCATTTACCGTATGGGATTCGTCTTTTTATCAGTAATTAACAAGATGTAATAGACTTTTGAAAATGACTGTTTCCATGAAACTATCAATAAAACACCTGTTTATCTGATTGCTTTTTGCCTACTTTACCTGCAAAGAATGTTTCCTTCAACATATTTTTAACCACGTCGTCACGGCTATTCTGAAATGGATCTGGGTGATTATCTACGTTATAATTAACTATAATAAATATAAGTGTAAATAAAACATTGAAATATATATATTTTTTAAATATTACTAAATCTTTGTAAATTGAGAAATTATATGTGTAATCTGTACTTTTATTAAATGTTAAATAAACGAGCTACATAAACATTAAATTTTTACAAATTTTACTTAGAGCATCATCACATAAAATAAAACTTTCAAATGAAATTTTTGTCAATGTTCCGTCTACCGTTTAATTAAACTTTTGAATTTCTGTTTACATTTCGAAATTTATCATTTTACTTTACTTTTTTTTTTTTTTTTTTTTTTTTTTTACTTTATTCCAACGTCTCATTTGAAAACTTCTAATTTCAATAAATGACATTCGAATTAATGGAATTTGATCAGTTTAGAAAATGATTTTGAAATTTTCTTGAGAAAGATAAACACTGTATTAAATATTTTCTTTCCGTTCCAAAGAAATTGTGCGATTTAAAATTAAGGGGAGTGCAATGAATTATTTACATTCTGTTATACTTCTATTGAAAAATGTAAAATCTTCAACTTGATAAATTGTATAAAGTGCATTTTCATACAATTATATATTGTCCTTTCATTACTTTTGCGCATTGTATATAGTATTATAAGTATATTATTTAAAAGTCTCGATATAATTTTACTTTTTATAATCCATCTCAACATTAAAAAAAATAATAATAATGCTATTATTATTATTTATTTTTATTGATATTTTTACATTTAATTTTTCATATACACTGATGGAAAAAAAATCCCAACACCAGGAAGGAGCTGTGCTAGATAAAGGAAATTTGGTAGGCGTGTTTATACATCTGAAAGATGACGTTGATTCAAATTTCGAGCTACGCGCATAAGTGTGGCGCTAGTAGCGGACTATGAACATGCAAATGAGGTTTGCTTTAAATAAGCACTGTAAGGTTCGTGATCGTTACGTACAGTTGAGATTTGAAGTACTGGGTTAATGTTAGTCAAGGATGCTTCTAAGAAGACGAAGAAGCCATTATCAACAGCTCACTGAGTTTGAACGAGGTCGTGTAGTATGGCTACGAGAAGGTGGGTTTTCTTTCCGCGATATTGCAGAAAGACTTGGCAGGAATGTATCCACTGTGCATGAGTGTTGGCAGCAGTGGTCAAGGGAAGGTACTGCCTCAAGAAGACCGGGTTCCGGGCGGCCACGTGGTACTACTGAGAGGGAAGACCGCCGTGTTCGGCGTATGGCTGTGGCTAATCGTATTGCGTCTGCAGCTGAAATTCGATCTGCAGTTGGCACCACAGTGACACAATGAACTGTTACAAATCGGTTACTTCAAGGACAGCTCCGAGCCAGATGCCCTGTAGCGTGCATACCACTGACTCCAAACCACTGCCGTTTGCGACGTGAGTGGTGTCAAGCTAGAGCTCATTGGAGGGACGGTGTGGAGATCTGTTGTTTTCTGATGAAAGCCGGTTCTGCCTTGGTCGCAGTGATAGCCGTGTGTTGGTTAGAAGGAGGCCAGGTGAACGCCTGCTAGCTATCTGCCTGCGGCCTAGACACACAGGGCCTACTCCTGGAGTTATGGTTTGGGGAGCAATTTCGTATGACAGCAGGAGCACTCTCGTGGTTATCCCACGCACCCTGACTGCAAATTTGTGCGTCAGTCTAGTGATACAACCTGTTGTGCTGCCTGCCATTCATGAACAGCATTCAAGGGGGTGTTTTCCAACAGGATAACGCTCGCCCTCATACCGCTGTTGTAACTTAACATGCTCTACAGAGTGTCGACATGTTGCCTTGGCCTGCTAGATCACCAGATCTTTCTCCATTCCAGCACGTATGGGACATCATTGGACGACAACTTCAGCTTCATCCACAACCAGCATTAACCGTCCCTGCATTGACTGCCCAAGTGCAACAGGCATGGAACTCCATCCCACAAACTGATATCCGACACCTATACGACACAATGCATGCACGTTTGCATGCTTGCATTCAAAATTATGGTGGTTACACCGGTTACTAATGTACCAACATTTCACATTTGAAATGGCTCTTCTCGCCAATGGCTCTACCTGTGATTTTGAAACTTTAATCAATTAAATATGTTACCTAGTCAAATGTATTGCTGAAATTTCATCACTGTACAATAATTTTTTTTTGGTGTTGGGATTTTTTTTTCCATCAGTGTATGTAATTGATTATTTATTTTAACACATTATTTCAACACGTTATTTCTACACTAAATTGAATTTTATTCGTATATGTCCTCAATGGAATTACAATTTTTGTGGAGTTTAGATGCGTTTAGATTAATATAGTCGTAATATATATATATATATATATATATATATATATATATATATATATATATATATATATATATATATATATATATATATATATATATATTGCGATTTTAGAAGCAGCTTTTTTTATTATATTTATTTAATTGTTCATTTAAACATAGATATATGATTTTTAAGTGATATGATAGGTATGTATACATATACATATGAACTCTAATGAATTCATGCGCATGCATATTTTATAACTTGCTTTAAATATATATATATTATTATTATTATTATTATTATTATTATTTAGTTATTTTTATGAGAATATCAATGCGTTTTTAAATAATTTATTGTGATTAATGTTATTTCAATTTATGGAAAGATGAAAAGGCACAAAGAAAATCTTCTATGGAAATTTACATATTTATTCCAAGCAAAAAAAAAAAAAAAAATAAATAAATAAATAAATAGATAATAAAATTTTATTCTTATTTCTCTAATTATTATTCTTATTTTAAGTTAACATTCAGTAAACTTACATATTCAATAAACTAAACAAAAATCCAAATACAGTAATCGTAATCTCTTTGTTTCCTTTTACACTGTCATAATAAGGCATTTGTACAGTTTTTGCAGCGTATATAACTTTTCTTTTAAATATAATTGTCAACGGTTTTAAAGTTTCTTTCTTAATTAAATGACTAATACTGTTCAAATTTAGGGAATTCTCATAACTCAAGGATAAAACTAAATTTGATCTGAGATCAATTTTGAAAGAAGCTTAATAATCTAAAAGTATGTGGAGTAACACTTGAAGGTCACTCTTAACTTAAGTCAGACTTAGGTAGCAATCACATGAACTTCTTTAAAAGTATTCATTAAAATAATTAGACTGTGTAATATTTCAAAATTATTTTTGTTCTAAAATGAATAGTTACAGTAACATCCATAAGGCAGTCTAAATTAACGTAGTTAAGCTGCATTAAATTGAATGCTAAGCTATATTTAATAGGTTTGACGGTAAAAATGTTAAATTTTGTCCGTATAGATATAGTTAATGTTCCAGGCATAAGTTTTAAACAATTGTAAATTTCAGAGTTTTTTTTTTTTTTTTTTTTTTCTTTTTTTTTTGTGTGTGTGTGTGTGCGCGTGTGTGTGACAGGTACATGAAATAATATTCGCGCACTTCAAGCCTAGTGTAACGTAGTAACGACAAATGCATAAAAGAAGGAGCAAGGTTTTAGTATTTACCTTTACATAATGTACAGAAATTAAGAAAAAAAAATAAACAGCCATAAATTAAATATACCTTTTATCTTTTTTTATGAAATTGGTGAGAAATCAACTTTTCAGTAAAATACAAAACCATACACCTAAATTTTCAAAAATAGAACTTTCTAAACTGAGAATAAATTCTGTAACTAACATATAGAATCTAAAGTGTGGCTCCAGAAAAAATAGTTCCATGTCATAAATTCTAGTCTCCTCGGAAAGCGAGTTCTAGAAGCCCCTCTCAGAATTCTAGACGATTTGCCTATATTATCCAGAGCAATGGTATTTGAAAATCTCTTCAAATAAATGAGACTACGAAAGGCGAGTTTCAGCAACTATAATCTAGGTTTATTACCCAGTTCTAAAAAATCAAGCGGAAATTTCTCGCCATACGAAAGATTCAGAATAATCGGAATATTGTTCCACCATCTACAATTGTGTAAACTAGAAATTATCGATAATTTCGTCTATTCAGTTTATTGTCGTGCCGTATGCGTATGGATCGGACCCACCGCACTTTAGAATGTAGAAAAAGAGGGGGGGGGAAGCTAAAAAACCCATAGAAATAGCATGGGACGAAAACAAATAAGACTCACAATGTCAAGTGTGTTAAAAAAAAAAAAGGCTCACACCGGAAGTAATAAAGGGACAAAATTGACTAGAAAAAGACATCGAAGAGCGGGGACGGGGGCTGAGGCATTGATCCTATCGTCGAGGACTAATACGTCTCGCCTAGTATGTGTCTCGGCAGTGGTGGGGGTGGGTGGGGATATTTCTAGTTACATTCCATTAAAAATTCTTAACATTAATACTATTCTAGAACTAAAGTATTCCTTGTAAAGTTAGTTCCGTCGGGAAGCACGTTCGTAACGCAGGCGGAAACGAACTCACTTAACTGTCCAATGAGGAAGCGTAGGGGAAGTCAGAATTCGCACAGAAATAAACAGTATTTAAACGAAAACTCACGGAAACAGGGGCATTTTTGTGTATTGTTTTGCTTAAAAAACTAATGTTAAATCTTACTGCATTATGTAACGCTTCCTAACTGAACTCGCTGCCCTTTGGTGTCCGCCACTACGGCAAATCGCCGACCATCGACACTGTCGCATAGTTATTCCGGGACTGACAGCAAATATCCGCTCAGGATGCCTAATCTCCGGATATTACTGCATTTTCTACTAAAGAACAGATAATGATTTAATATGAAAGACTCTACTTTCTTTCTAATGTGTTTACATCATACAATCCAGCACATTTAAAATTACAGAACCTTTATCTTTACCTGTATATTTATGTATAGGTGTGTGTGTGTGAGAGTATTAGCTAAAGAACGTAAATAAATTTATTGTATTAAATATCGTAATTAACAACATAAAAATTTTGTGAATATGAATCAGTATTAAAATATATATATATATATATATATATATATATATGCATACAGGATATAGAACAGGTAAAACTTTCCACAAGTTAAAACCTGGCCAGAAAATTAAATTAGAGGATATATTACTAAACATAGAATCATTAATTTTGAAATCATATAAAAAAAAAAAAAAAAAAAAAAAAAAACTTTTTCTGTATGTTTGAGTATATTGAATTTAAACAAATATAAGCCTGAAAGAAAATAATTTTGATACAGGACACTTTAATGCCTTGAAACTAGTTTAAAATGGGAAAAAAAATATTCTAATCAATCAATACAACAGACAATTGCGAATCAAATAAAAAAGTTTAATTTAACCTTTATTGTTCAACGAAAGTATATCAAATTCTCCCTTTATCGAAATCAAAAGAAGTCCTCCCGAAATTTAATTCTAAAAGAAATAATCAAAGAATACGTTCGTTTAATGATCAAAGAACCAGATGTGAATTTGAGACGTAAGAATCCGGTTTTTAGAATAAAAGAGTTGGGTTAATTTTTTTACATCATTTTCTCTTTTCTATAAGTTCTTGCAATAAAGCTGATAAAAATTGAAAATCATTAATTTTAAAATATATAAAATTGAGTAACCTTTTATTACAGTTTCTTATATAAAAAATTAAGGAAATGAAATATAACTATTATTTATTGATTTTATTTAAAAACCGCATCATGTTTGGACACCATTTTACCAGGTTTTTATTAACTTCGATTCTTGTTTGTTTGTCCAGAAGTAATCTTGCAATCGATTTTTAATTAACTTCCCGACTAACTACACATTTCAAACTTTCGGAATAACTCATAAAACGGTGACAATGCATTTTTTAAATACTTTTACTCAACTGGTTCGTTCCCCCGCTGCCCCCGGCAGCGTTCATATGATTCGACAGAGAATTTATTTAACTAACCTCCCGAATAGCTACACATTTGAAACTTTCCGAAAAGCTTAGAACACGATACCAATGCATTTTTTAATACTTTTAGCCAACTGTCTCGGGTCCCCGCTGCCTTCGGCAGCGTTTATTATATGGCCGGGCAAACATGTAACTCCCCGACTAGCTAGACATTTGAAACTTTCAAAATAGCTGAGAACAAGGTGACAATGCATTTTTATAATACATTTAGCGAACTGTTTCGAGTCCTCGCTGCCTTCGGCAGCGTTTATCATATGGTACAAAAGTCATGTAACTTCCCGACTAGCTAGTCATTTGAAATTTTTAGAAAAGCTCCGAACACGGTGATAATGCCTTTTTTAATAGTTATAGCCAATTGTTTCGGGTCGTCGCAGCCTCCGGCAGCGTTTATTATATCGTTCATCAAACAAAAATGTTAGTCGAACTCACGTCCAGAATTGCTAGACACTCGAAAATTTCAAAATAGCTCTAAGCACGGTGGTGACAATGCGTTTTTTAACACTTTTATCCAACTGTTTTTGTTCCCCGATTCCTTCGACAGCGTTTATTATATGATTCATCAGAAAATTTATTTAACTAACTTCCCGACTTGCTATACTTTTGAAATTTTCAGAATAGCTCAAAACACGGTGACAATGATTTTTTTTAATGCTTTTAGCTAACTGTTTCGGGTCTCCGCTGCCTTCGGTAGCGTTTATATGATTCAACAGAAAATATAAAAGCATGGTACATAAAAAGTTCTTTTTATCTTGTAATTATTAACATTCCAAACACACTAAGTAAAATAATTGTCACATTTGATGTTAAAATTGCAATAAATAGTCTAAAATATACGTACTTTCTTCCTCTGTATTGAATATCTTCCATTAGACATATTGGAAACAATTAAGACACGTTTATGACAGTATTCGGATTTTCACATACTTTTCTTACGAACATGTACTATGAAACAACAAAACATACAAAAAACGTAAAGTTTTAAAACGAGGGAATGGTTATATTTCATCGATGTTTTATGTTTAATTTGAACAAAAATGAACAGTAGGAGAACTGGTATAAAGTTTTATTTTTTATTTATTATTATTTTTTTTTTTATGAGCAATTTTAATTTAATAAAAAAATACTTTTTCAGACACATTGGAAATCCATACTGGAAAATAATGGAAATTATATTTAATTATATACAGTCGGTAACAAATTTATTCGAACAATAGCAAAAATTCCTACATAAAAAGAAGTAGAGTTAATACTGTTTTGTCGAAACATGTTCTTAGTCAGTCTAAGAACATGATTCGACAAGGATTTATTTAACAAAACAGTATTATACATTATATACACTTCAATTATATACACTGTATATATACATTTCAATTAATAAGAATTATTAACAAAAATATCATTAAAAATATTCGTATTGATTGCAGTGCTAATTCAGATACTTTAATGCCTTTGGTTATATCATATTGGTCCAGGAGATATAGGTGCATTTAACTAGTCATTAAAGAATTATATATAATTCTCCTTCGGTAAGCTTGTCTGAAACTTTCATTTAAATTTATAAATTCATTACTGTGAAAATGCATTAAAAATAATTATAATAATAATAAAAGGAATAAATTAGTCACATCAGGAAGATTAACAGATTTTAATGCATAAAAAAAAAGAATATATTAGTCACATCAGGAAGAGTAACATTTTTTCTAAAGAATTATAACAAAAATGAAACAAAATAATTTAATTATAAATTTATATATAGAGCTTCGATTCTTCCTCTAATGTCGTAAGTTATTATTATTATTATTTTTAAACATATAATTTAAGTGTTAGATACATCATAAAATTATTATCTTATAATGGAGAAATTTCCCTAGAACACTTATTGCAAACTGAAGAATAAAAAATCGAGATAATTATTATTTTGATACGTTTAGTGATTAATGGGAAATCCATCCTTGACTTCTTGGCACACATTAAACTAGCATAGGCGAGATACAGCATAGGTGAGAAGTACTTATTTTTGCTTTAATGGGTTTTTCTTTTCTTTTTTTACGCTATTCATTTCTTTCCTAAGTTTCTACTATAGAAAATTCAATATTATAAAAGATTTTCTGTACCGCTATACAAATAAAATATCTTTGTTCTAAATAAATATTTTATATTGTTCAATTTTAAAACGTTGTATATTTATTTAATACACTTTTAAAAGTATATTTTGTTAATATCATTAATATATTCCATGTTTAAATTCATTTTATCGCTTGACAAATTTATAGGCACATTATTGTGTGTTTTTTTACCGAAACCTCTGCTATATTGTATCTCTCTTCCGAAAATAAAGCCTCCTCATTCATGCTTAAATATTTTTAGTGTCGCGTCGGTGCATCTTCAAGGATAGACATCCCAAAAATTGCCCGATTTACTTGATAATTGGTACAAATAATTTTATCAACATGGTACCTGTATACGTTTTGTTGTATATCGTGTTTGTGGTGAATGGACAGGGATATACCAAAAATGTCTCTATCATTACAGTCTATGGTCATAATTTGTGTTTAATTTACTTTAACGTAGAAAAACTGCATTATGCGTAATGAAATTAACGTACGTTTTGAAAATTCCTAAAATGCATGATTTCTGTAGACAAACGGGTGTATTGGCTTATTTTTAATCTACTCTACAATAAAAAAAGTCTTACGACGCATTATGCCACAATACAGAGTATCCTTAGTTTTCTTTTTACAAAATTTTTAAGCTTTACGGAATTAACTGATATGTTATTAAGATTTTTGATACCTGTATACTTTTTGTTGTATATCGTGTTTGTGATTTGTGTACAGGGATACACCAAAAATGTCCCAATCATTACAGTCTATGGTCATATTTTGTGGTTAATTTACTCTAACTTAGAAAAACTAAATTATGCGTAATGAATTTAACGTACGTTTTGAAAATTCCTAAAATGCATCTTTTCTGTCAACAAACGGGTGCGTTGGTTTATTTTTAATCTGTGCTACAGCGGAAAAGAGTTACGACGCATTGTGTCACAGATTTCCTTAGTTTTTTTTTTTTTTTTTTTTTTTTTTAAATAAAATTTTAGGCTTTGTGCAATTAACTGAAAAGTTATTTCATTATATAGTGTTTTTGAATCATGGAAAGGGACACACAGTGCAATTTCATACAGTTTTACATATTTTACAATGGTTTATAGACATCCTCACTTGTGCAGTGCATGCATAATACGATTACACTATATTTAACATAAATAATTTTATATATATGTCATTAGAATGTTACTTCTGTAAAATATGGTACCCTTATTAGTAATTAGTTTAAATGCTTCGTAAAAGATTACATATACACTTCAATATAACGTACGATCGTTCTTTCTTTTTTCTTTTTTATTTTATTTTATTTTATTTATTTTTTATTTATTTTTTTGTTACATGGGAGAAACGTCGAACCTTTCTCATCTTATTTCCGTAAACCAAAATAAATTTTGACCATTATTTATTTTATTATGATTTTTTTTTCACGAATTTATTTTGCATTTTATATATTTTCAAATTAATTCATTTATGAATAATTATAACGTAATATGTCTTGAATTTCATTACAGATAATTCAAAAACTCATATCTATTAAATTGTTTTTTTAGATATGCACCTTTTTAAAAGTGTACAATAAAAGAAATTAATGAATAAAAAAAAAATAATGAATAAATAAATAAATTTTATGTGTAATAAAAAAAAAAAAAAGAAATACCAGAATTCGATTAAAAAAAAAAAAAAGAAAGAAAAAGGGAAAAAGTAAATTACGACATATAAACCTAATTAAACTTTATTTACAGCTTACATGTCGTTTCATCGCCTTTTTTTTTATACCCTAGAGTTTTATGCGTAATGATTTGCTTCTTTATATTATATATTTGGAATGGTAATTAATCTCAGATTAAAGTTCACAGAAAAAAAGTCATTTAGATTAAAACATTTTAGAAATTTTCTTTGATTTCTGTTATTGTACATGACACAATTCATTAGGCGTAATATAATGTAACTTATAAGCAGTTCGTTTTATAAATAATTATAATTCATTTTGCGACTCAGAGTTGTTTGAAAATTGCAAATTATTTATATTCCTTTTTAATATTCAGTTCAGAAATGTATAGATTTTTCCTTATATTATGCCAGCAATATTCTTTACTATAAAAGTTAATTTTTGATTTAAAGATATTTTGTAAAATAGAAGTGAAGTGTGAACATTTATTCAAACATTTTATTTTTTATTTATTTATTTATTTTTTTTTTTTTTATTAAATCGTATTCATACAATATATATATATAGTCGCAGAATATGTATATACTTGTACAGTTATTTGCAAATGTTAAAGACCAGTATAGTCGATTTTCAGTATATTAACACATTGCACGATTTGCGGAGATTACTGTGTCTTTTCATGTGTCCTGATTGCAACAGACGCATTCTACTGCTATAAATAAAGGTGCCCGGTACCTATTTAGGGGACATTTTGTTATCCTTAAGAGTTGTTTCTTTTTCATACTTGGAGTAAGTCGATGTTTCCTTGCAGGTTTATGGGATGATAAACCAGAATTTTTGGCCAACCGTCTTGAAACATTAATCAAACTGACGTTGGTGCCTTTTGCAGCCGGAGAATGTCTAATCGTATTGCAGGAGGTTCGTGGATCTCGTACGACCATCCTTATCACATGATGATCACGAGCACACTTTTTTTCTGTGGCGTCCGCTTCACGTAAGGTCCTCAAATTTTCCCGAAACTTTAAATTTACTAATAGCTTAGTGCATAGCTGTCTTGCGTACAGTTACCCTCGAACTTATTTGACGATCATAAAATCCCTTTTTATGCAGTGTCATTATTTCTGACCCTTTGTAACAGTAAGTGAAGGTTTTTTACACATTACAATAATTGAACAACAGCACTGTCTACGAAAAAATCCTATAAACAATTGGCGATAAACGTGCCGAGCACCTTTAGTTATAGCATTAAAATGCGTCTGATGCAATCAGCACACGAGATGACGCAATAATCTGCACAAATGATGCAATGTGTTAAAATACTGAAAATAGGTTACTACCCTTAAACTTATGCAAATGACTGTAGAATTTATACATACATATTTTTGCTAGACTGTTAAAGTTGGGGAGAACGGATGACGTTGATAATTTATTTATTAAGTACTCTCCTATTTTTATTACTTTTTTGTACGACTTACAAAGAAGTATTGTAATTCAGATTTGTGAACTGAATTTTGTATCTATCATAGCTCAAAAACGAATGATCGTAGAATGTTGAAAATTTATATTTTGGACTGTCATGACATCTAGATATAGACCTGTAACTTTGGTTTTGACACGATATCCCATTTTGGAGATATCTTTGATTTTGCTCGATTTTTCGTGAGTTATGCCTGTATGTAAGTGTGTATGCTTATCTACTATAACTCCAAACCAATTTAACCTAGAATGTTTCAAAAATCTAGTTGTGCACCACTCTTTTTGTGTCTTTGCGTTTTAAAGGTATAAACGAAAATTATATTCAAAATAACGGGGAATTACAAACGTTTTAGGTTTTATATACCACCTATTGTCACGGAGATTTTAAAAGAAGTTAATGTTAGAGATTGTAATGATTTTCTTTTAAAAGTTGTCAACATTTTCGCATGTAGAATGTAATTTGTAAAGACAAAAGTAGGTTCTAGTCAACGATTGATTGAATAAATCGTTGAATAAATCTTTTCTCTGCAAAATAATAATAATAATAATAATAATAGTAATAACAATAAACGAATATTCTTCAAACAATACAGTAAAATAGTCATTCCTCACACAGAAGTCACGTAAACACGGTTAAATACACTTCAGAGAAGTAATTTCGCTACTTCGGGTAGAATGCTCGACCACACTGTTCAAAGTCAAAATAAAATTTGAATTAATCGAGCGTTATGTCAGTGGATTATAGAATTTACAAGATAGTTCTGCTCAAGAAAATTATGAATCCTTTTGAAAATTTTCAGAACTCTACTCTTATTGAAGTTAGAGAATCCGAAATTTGGAGATCCTAAACTACCACTTTTCGTTAAATTTGAATAGTAAATTGCCTAATTTTGCGCTAAATGAACGTTCCCCTTCGAGGAAATAATAACAATAACAATAATAATGATAACAATAATAATAAAATCTACAAACAATTTGTATTTTCACTATAATGTAACATGTAAATAAATAGGCAAGTTCTAGTGTGCAATCCTCAATAATGACTAACCATTTTTTTATAGTCTTATTAATAATTGCTAGAACTCCTTAAAAAGTTCGCTTTGCAGTAGAAACCAATGAATATTCCCGCAGAATTCCAGAACTTTGTTCGTATTGAATTCAGAGCTACAAAACTATGGTAATCTTAAATTAGCATTTTTCGCGAAATTTAGTCGCCGCTTCGCAAAATCGACACGAAGAAAAAAAGTCTGCTTTGGCGAGAAACGTGGCAACTTATCGATATTAGCGACCAAATTTTGTGGAAAGTATCACATTAGAAGAGCAAGAATTTGTAAACACTTTCTCGTTTTTAACTGCGTTAATTGTTTTGTTATGATGTATCGTTTCTTGATAAGAACATTTTAAAAAACAGAATAAAATAAAGCTATTGTATTATATTTTCTAAATTTAAACACAATATATTATATAATAAATATTATATTTTAAATAATAGACATTGTGTTACTTTTTAATGTTATTACTATTATTTTTTAATTATATATATATATGTATATATTAATCAAAAGTTATTTTAAACATAATTTTCAAATGTATAGTCATTGTTAGTAAAATATAAATAAGTTTTATTTATTGAGATTTCTTGTACATACATGTTAAATAAAAAATATAAGATAATTAAAGTATAAATAAATAAAATAATTACTTGATATAAACAAATTTTTTGAAATAATAAAAATAATCTGGTGTGTCACTCACACTACTTTCTCTTACCAGGAGATTAAGAGGTAAGATAACTTGTAGTGTTAAGTAAAACTATGTTAAGAAATTCAAATAAGACTTAGGAAGAGTTCTGTGTGAGAGGGAGTACCGCCCCCTCAACCCCACGTTTCATTAGTGTACAAAAAACAAACGATGAATACTTAGCTTAAAACATATATTATTTACCATATATCAATGAAGAATTTATTTCAATTCCCGAACGGTTTTCCTGGAAATGGTAAAATATTATTAGCAAAACACATCTACTAACAATAAATAACTAGTGTGTTGTGGCCACCACACGACTTTCTTCTATATTTTCCTATACAAATTCACTCAGTAAAAATAATTTATTAAAATTATTATTTAAAAAAAATTATCTTCCATGATAATGCACACGGTTTCCATATTGGAGAAGTAGTATAACACTAAATATCCAAAATAAAGTTGAATTTATTCTCAATATTACATAAAATAATAACAATAATATAATATTATTAATAATGTATATATATATATATATATATATATTTATTTATTTATTTATTTTTTTATTTTTCGTTAAAATAAAAAAAAAATAAATCGATAACTTTATTTTAAATTATCGCAGATCGATGGTTCAACCATTCGTTTTAAAGGTATTAGTGAGCTCTTTTGAAAGATACCCATCATGAAAATGTACTCCACTCGAGGAAGGGAATCCACCACCGGGGGGGAGGCAAGGCTCCTACATGAACATTTTTTTTTTTTTTTTTTTTTTACCAGTTGACTATCTCTATTACATAAAATATCTGTACTGATAAGTATAAAGGATTTAAGTCCAAAAATGCCGATTTTGAGTTAAGTACATAGTCGGATTCAGAAAAAAAATCTCTATCGATTGGTATGAAGGATTTAAATCCATGTCATTTAGTCTTTGAGAAAATTCATTGGTAAATAAAGATTCATGTCAGAAATTTAACATTAACCTTTGGTATAAAATATTTAATTCAAATTTTCGCTTTATTAAATGAAGATTGACAATCACTGAATGGTATAAAGCGTATAAACTAACGCATCCCTTTTTCCTAATCGATTCTGCTCATTAGTTTTTAGTTAGTTTAACTTTATTTTTCGTCTCATGAAAAATCAAGAATATGGACTTAAATCCTTTATACTTATCAGTACAGATATACATTCGTTTCATTTGGTTTAGTGCTGTCTATAGATGTTAAACTCTACTTACCTGTAATTTCTCCCATAGACGTAATGTATTTAAATACTTTTGAGTGTCACTGTACACGAACCATTTGCTTTATCTCAACAAAAAGCTTTGTGTAGCATTCCTATATGATACACATTTAGAATACCGAGTTTGGAATTTCTGCTACTAATTGTTCTAGAGATATGCTGATAAGAGACGCACAGACCATTCGCTAAAAACATTATTTTCGTGTTCAGGGGACCTCAGAATATGTAAATATAATAAAAAAAAAAAAAACGTTCGAAAATTTGACCCTAAAACAGTACTTTCTCGACCTTATGGGTAAAAAAAAGTAAAAAGTCAAACCCTTTAATGAATTAATCTTGCATACTAATTTCTGTTAACTCTTCAGTGAACACGAATTTCGTTAACGCTGTAATGTAAGTATTTTCGAAGTAAAAGTTTACTAAAAAAAGTAAATAAATAAATAAATGATATTGACAGTTTTAGTAGAATAGTTAATTTAGTCAATATCATATTTATTAAGCTGATTGCGGTCTTTTATCAAAGAGACATCGTAATAAATATCGATTAAAATATTGATAAACAATTACTTAAGTGCTTGATATAATTGTCTTTAAATATAATCAATAACCATAAACAAACTTTTTTTTTTTTTTTTTTTTTTTTGTAAATCATTTTACAGAAAATACAAAAACGTCTTATCTCCGAAACATTTCCTTGAGATATTTACTTTATAATTTTTCTTGAAATATAAAAGAATTTAAAAGTGTATGGTTTTGGCATGTCTTTAAAAAATGTTTCAGTGGCGTTTGCTTTCATATATAAAGAAATAAATTTGGCTTTAAATCTTTTTTCTCGAAGGTAAATGCAATATTTTTATTATCTTCTCTAACATGTCCAAATAAAGAAACGACAATCAATATATATATATATACTAGCAGACCCGGCCACGCGTTGCTGTGACTAAGTTATACGTTGAATTATACGGCTGTAAACTATTTAGTACAGTCAAATTATTATTTACGAACAAAGACGAAAACGTTGTAGCCGATGTAAAAACCCACAGGGTTGAGATTTGAAACTTAAGTGAAAATTTGGAAGCGATTGATAAAAATTTTCGTAGTATTGATATTAAGCACAAATTAATTTTATTGTAGGGTCCTATAAATTTTAATGGAGAAGTGATATATATTATTTCTAATGCTACTTTGGATAACATTGCTAAAATGACTAATATATAAATTAACTTCTATTAAAATTCTATTAAAATAAAAGTATAAAAGAAACAGACGATTTTAAAATCAATTTTTATGGAGGAGTGAAATATAATATATGCTGTAATGGATAATTTTACTATAAAATGACCTCATCATTTTAAATATTTTAAAGAGGGCAACAGCTGTAGTTATAAAAAGGAAAACAATAAGGCTAAACCAGAAAAATAAGTAAATTTGATAAATATTTTAAAACTTTAAAATTGGAAATCTTATGAAATATTGGACATTTAAAGTAAATACATGTATCATTTTAAATACAAAAAGATTTTGGAAAAGTTTAGTGTATTTTAACGAAGT